>JASDQU010104293.1:163349-181972 GCA_032191745.1 Picea mariana
AAATATTTGGAAGGAGGATGGTGTTATGATTGGAAGAAAAAATGTTGTTGAGTTAGGGTTAGATGGACCCCTTGTAGAAGAATGGAACTCTTATAGAAGTAGTTATACATAGGGTTTGTGGCAGCAAAGAGTGGGCTTGTGCTAGAGCTTTTGGAATTTGGATGGTGAGAGAGTCGCTCACCACCATTTTGCCTCATCAACAAAACACTCATTGTTAAGTGGTAGAAGAGAAAAGGATGAGGGAAAAGTGAGGGCTTTGGATCTCAATGTAATACGCTAAATAACCCCACAAAACAATAGAAATATCTACATTTACAAAGAAAAAACATTTTGATAAAGAAATTAGCCTTACCTACAATTTTGTAGCAGATGTTGAAGTGGATTTCTCCAAATTATTTGCATAAGTTGTCTCCAACACACCGAATTCCTTGTCTCCATCTTCATAGGTATCCATGTTCTCTACATGGTAGTTATAATATATACCTGGTTCTAAAACCCTACGTTCAAACCGAAAACATGAAACATTGCTTAAATACCCATTAAAATCCCAATAAATTGCCCCAAACTCATAGAGAAAACAAATTATCTCTTGTAAGAACCATTGCTTGAATACCCATTAAAATCCCAATAAATTGCCCCAAAACCCCTCTCCTCAACAAAATCACAGAGAMAACAAAATATMTCCTCCCCAATTKCCTCTCAAAGCCCCACAAACCATCCYCTTCCTTCCAAAGATTGAGGTTTGGCACACAAAATGCCTCATTCYAGGTTTCACRGCTTCATGGTCATYYTAGTCAGGTCGGCTTTAGTTTTTTGTGAATACATCCAGGTAAATAACATTTTTTGGTGTTTTTAATTTCATGTGTTTATATTTTTTATTTGTGTTTTATGCATTATATGTGACATGTTAGGACAAAAATCCACATTTCCAAAAATTTTGTCCCTACCCAAAATTATCTCAATCTTGCTAGCCTTCAATCTTGTGTAAGCTTTCCATTGTCGTCTTGTGTAAGCTTTCCATTGTCGCAAACCTCTAAACCTTTCGTCATTTTTATCAATCTCCTCTACTATCAAAATCTCAAATCCTTGCATCAGACTTTGTCAAAAGTTTCAAAGTTTTACATCAAAGTTTGTCGATGTCTCTCATCTATCTTTGTTCGCAATTCCTTGGTTGCTTCAATTATGTTCAAAAATACCAAAGAAAACTTGGCCAAATGATAGTCAAAAGCCAAATATTTTAAAAAAAGATTGATTATATAAAATCATTTTATATATTTTTTATTATTAAATAATTTTATATTCAAACCGAGGTCAAAAGCCAAATATTTTAATGAGAGGTTTGATTATATATAATCATTTTTATTATTTTTATACAATTTTTATTATTAAATGATTTTATATTCAAACCCCATGTCACACCACATTTCCAAGTTATTGGTTATTAATGTGACCAAGTCATATGTAAACCTGAATATTACTCAATTGTTATTTAGTTATTAATGTAACCAAGTCATATATAAACTAGAACATTACTCAAGTGTTATTATTTTCATCAAAACCCCAAACATTACTTAAGTGTTATTATTTTTATCGAAAACCCAAACATTACTAAGTGTTATTGTTTTCATCAAAAAGATATTGTTATTATTTTCATCAAAAACCCAAACATCACTCAAGTGTTATTATTTTCATCAAAAAGATATTGGTGTTATTATTTTAATAAAAAACCCAAACATTACTCAAGTGTTATTATTTTCATCAAAAACCCAAACATTACTCAAGTGTTATTATTTTCATCAAAAAGTTACTCAAGTGGTATTAGTCCCTACCGAAGGTGTAGAGGGACTATAGCGATCGATAATTCGTTGACTTCATATTAGTTTGTCCTTTGACTAGAAATATTTGCATAATATCTATTGTTGGAACTAGGGAACTAAAAACATTGATTTTTGTATAATAAAAAATACCATATATGTCATGATCTGATTGGATAACAGATTGGAGGTCTTATTTCCAGCTTCACTATTCCCAATGTTTGATATGTTAGCATATCCAAAGTTTTTTATCATATACGGTCTTTCTGAGTTTTTATTTTTTTCTTGAAATGTTTGGATATCCAAAGTTTTGAAAATAGAGAGTTAGTTTTTTATTAGTTGAATTCATAATAGTTTGTCCTTTGAATAAATGTTTTTTTACATGGCCTCTATTGTTCGAACTATTGTTACTAAAAAAAAATTATTGTTATAAAATAATATAATAAATGTTTTTTTCGTTCGTAAGAGACCTGCCACACTCCATTCTTTCTTAAATGCTTACAGAGAAGTTCTGACAAACTTAAATGTTTATCTAGCAGGCCTCACAGCCTTAAATGTTTACTTAACAGGCCTGTTACAATACATTTTCTTCCATTTTTATTTTTTATATGCAATGTTCTCTGCAGTGAATATGGGCAATATTGTTCTTCAGCGACATTGTTGGTTCACTGGTTCATGCTTGCTTCTTGCTTGTTCATTGATTTCTTATTTGCATGTTGTTGTTGTTCTTGTTTGTCTGTTGGTCTTGTTGCAGTTTGCACAGTTGGGATTCTGCAACTGCGATTGGAACTTCCCTTTTGTCGTTCCACATTGACGGGTGGGTTTGGGTGTCGTGTTTAGTTTCTCTTGCTATTTTCAGTTTGCAGGTGGAAAATTTGACTACTGGGGATGCTTGAGTCGAAATCCTCTTGCAGAATATCTTTGTATGTGAGGAGAAAATATGATTTGATTTTCCTATGTGTCAATGTGCCTATGATGGAGGTAGGTTCTTTGTCGAACATTGGCCTTCTTTCGTTCCCCGTTGACGGGCGAGTTTGGGTGTTGTGTTTAGCTTCGCTTGCTATTTGCAGTTTGCAGGTGGGAAATTTGATTGTTGGGGATGCCTGAGTCGAAATCCTCTTGCAGAACATCTTTGCATGTGAGGAGAAAATACGATTTCCTTTTCCTATGTGTACGATTTCCTTTTCCTATGCGTCACTGTGGTCGTGATGGAGGTAGGTTTTGTGTCAAACATTGGCGATCAAGAATGAGACGAAGACAACATTACAGTCCTGCTTCTCTGGTTGTAGTAATCACATTCAAAGATGGACTGCAAGAGGATTTTGATCGCTCCCAGTATTGAAAAATACCAACCATGAAAACCATGCCTTTCTTAATTGCTTGCACAGTGGAAGGCCTTTGGACGATCATGGAAGCTTTGAATGTTTACCTGACAGGTCTCACAACCTAAAATGGTTGGTTAACATATGTGTTACAATACATTTTCTTCCGAATTTTTTGATACAATATTGTGTGCAGTGAATTTGGCCAATATTGTTCTTCACCAGCATTCCTAATTGATTGGTTGGTGCTTGCTTCTTCATTCGTTGGATGTTGCTTATTGTTGTTTGATTCAACTTTGCAGGGTTGAGGTCATGTAGTTGCAGCTGGGCCTTTTGGTGCTTCTTAACTGGGTTTTTATTTGCTGCTTGCTCTTGTTTGCTTCAACTTCGTGATGTTGGGGTCCTGCATCTGCAGTTGGATTTTTTGTTACATGGTTTTACAGTTGGCTCCCCATAAAATACTATTAAGATAAAATAGTATGAAAATTTTTGCAGTTGATGTAAACAACATCTCTTTTGACTTGAACCAGAGTTTGTCGAGCTCCAACTATATTTCATAGCTGATGATTTTTTTCCCATAGTTAATGTGTTTCTATGGCTTCATAGTTATGAGACTAAGTGTTGTTGTGTGAGCAATAAAGTTCCTCTCTCCCTTTATTTTTCCTCTTGTAAACTTGCCCGTTTTTTCCCTTTTGTTCTTCCCCTCTATTATGCATTTCTAGTTCTATACTTTGTCACGTTTTTGTGGTCGCGGGTTTCTGGGGTGGCCAATTGAAAAATTGTCATATCCATATATATCTTCACATCACGAGACCGACCAACCGTCGTTCGTTTGCATACTTAGCCAATTTCTTCTAAACTTGCATGTTTTTCCCTTTGTTCTTACCCTCTATTATGTGTTTCTAGTTCTATCCTTTGTCGCGTTTTTGTGCTCGCGGGTTCCCGGTGTGGTGAATTGACAAATTATCATCTTCATTTATATCTTCACATCACGAGTCCCACTGACCGTCGTTCGTTTGCATACTTTTCCAATTTTATGAACACGGGTTCGCGGATAGGTGTTATCGATCTCTGGTAACCCGTGTTTGGGGTATACATCTTGCACCCAAAAATTTTGTGCTCTACAATTCGACCCCGGACTCCTCAAATTCGCAAGCCTGACTCTACCTATGATGACTCCATCTTCCTGACCTGCCTTTCCATACTTAGTCGTGTCTTCAAAGTTTCACGGGTTCATGTACTCTTGGGTTCAGAAAAGTTTAAAAGCATTTTTCGCTCCCCTCCTTCCTTGCCACCTTCCGCCCTTCCCAATGCACATTAATTATGCTTTTACTAGTGACAACCAACCAGAAAAGTTCAAAAAATATTGGCTTTAATAAGCGGAAAGATCGAGGACATCTCCCATTAAAATGCATAAACAGGCGAATATTATGGGATCTAATAAAAAAAATTGCATCCATTTTGAATTTGCAAAAAATGTTGGCTATTTTAGTTTTAAGGCATCATCATAGAAACAGTGAAATATTGTATTACCGCGCTGCCATCCATGAGTGTGTCATCCAAGAAGGTCTTGATGTCATGTCCCTCTTTAATACTATGCATATGTTACAGATTATCATATTTGAGAATCTGCTTGCATATGGGAATGTTGACTCATGCTATTAGTGACTATTCAACACACATATTCAAAAATATTGACATTAATAAGAGAAAATATCGATGGCATCTTCCATTAAAACGAATTAAACCAAAATCTATGGAAGATTATACTATCATCCTCCAACATTGATTTTAAATACTTGTTCCCATTTCTCTCTATCATCAAAGAGTTGGGCTTTAAGGTGACTTCGTTGTAATGTTCTTGGTCATGGACATGTGAGACAACTTAGAGATCACATTCATGCCTAATTGAAAGAGGAGGGAATGCTTTTATGTGACGTCAGAGTTGAGCGAAAAAAAAAAAAAACTATGTTTGCCAATAGAAACTCATACAAAAAAAAATAAAAAAAATCAAGTATCTTGTGATTGGTGTTCTCCCTGTATTCGATGCTTTGGTTGCTTGAAAGGCCTACCTGAAGGTTTGTGTGTTGATCTTCTTTGTTTTCTTGCTGGGAGTTGGAAGGGAATTTCAGGTCACCTACAAAATGCTCGTTCGTTGAAGTATATAGTTTCTTCCAACAACATATATTTCGCAAGTGTATCAAATTCTGCAGACCACACAAGAATTTATCTTTCGTCAGAGGATTCGCACATACAGTGGCTTGCAAAATGGTTTGTAATATTTGGAAATGACGCAAAATATTACTCCATTCGTGAATATACTCAGAAGGAAATTATAAATTTGGATCGTCACGAGTATGAGAAACAGTATGGGTGGTTGAATCGACATCCTAAAATTACAGAAGTTTCTATTTCAAAGTTTTCTGAGCTACTTCTGGGTGTGGTAACAGACTTGACAAAAATTCATATTCTTTGTCAAATTTTGTTCGTTGTCCTCTGGATGTAGTAACAAACTCCACATACAATCAACTTTCTATCGCTACTGCACATTTTTTTTACTATTCCTATGCATATGAATGCATCTGGGTCGATGAGCTTGCCCCTCTTTGCATGAATATTCTCCTCCTACTTGAAGGTGGGTATATAACCCAGGAACAACGCTCTCAAAACTTTCTAATGCCTGCATCGACATGTAAATAGGAAACGTTAATGGGAAGTAATTCTGGATTATGGACTTTGCAACACTTTCTGAGGATTACTTTATACTACCACCTTCTGTAAGAAGTTTTGCATGTTCAGGTAATGATTTGGTTTCTGAAAATCACCTTTTACTACCACCTTCATGTAATCATTTTATTTCATTCTTTAGAAGAGACCTTAATGTAGTGGTGTATTCCAGAGTTGTTTCCACCTAATTTCAATCTTCATGTTGTTCCCTTTCTTTGAATAAGGAAAATGTGTTTCTTATGTTGTAGTTGATCCGATATTTGAAAAAAAAAATGCTCGAACAATACAATTTCTTATTTTTTAAAATACAAAACAATGTATTTTTTTAACACACGGCTATTTGAAAAGTTTTAGGCGTTGTTTGGGATTTACGTTCTTCAAGGATGTTAATTAATCACATAATTAATATTGCTCGTGCCAACGCAATTGAGTCATCGTCCACTATGGCAATTGCATTAACACTGCAATGTCAGATAAAAGATGTCTGTCATGTACCCAATGTCAAGGTCATTATCACACAGTACACCCAACATCCAAAGACTTATGGACTCAAAGCAACATTGTAGTTGTCGTGACAAAGCAACATCAAAAGTTGGTGTTCTTTGCAGGTCTAACAATCCTGCAGTCTAAGTTATTTGACAATGACAACCCTGCTTGTTCATTACATTGTCGCACTGCATTCAATAGCACTGTTCCCATTTCCACCGCCAATGTCAATGTCTGAAGCCAAATCTATCTGGAGCCTGGGGTCACCACCAGTGTGGATGCCTGAAGGTGAAACTACCTGGAGCCTGGTATCACAACTTCTTGCACTTGACATTAGTATCAGTGGTGATCGAAATTTGATTGTATGTCGAGTTTGTTACTACATCCAGAGGTCACTCAACACCCTTTGACATAGAAACTGGTTGTCTGTCAAGTCTGTTACAACTTTAGCATAAAACATTCTATAATTTTAGAATGTTGATTCAAACGCGCATACAGTTTCTCATGTTCATGGGTATCCAATTTTATAATTTTCTTCTGAGTGTATTCGGGCATGGAGTAATATTTGGCGTCACTTACGAACATTCTAGACCATTTTGTTGGCCGCCATGTCTGCCACCCCTACGATTAAAGATATATTCTGATGTGATCTACAACATTTGATACACTTGCCAGATCTGTGATGCCGGAAGAAGTTATGTACTTCAACAGAGGAACATTTTGCGGCTGACTTGGACATCCCTTCCAATTTACAACAATAAAACAAAGAAGTTCAACATACAAATCTTCAGGTAGGCTTTTCAACCAAACAGATGATCGAATACAGGGAGCATAGAAGTCACAACATACTTGAATTTTGTTTGTCTCAGCTTTTGTTGGCTAACCGGATTTGTTTCCCCCAAAGCTGATGTCACATAAAACCTCTCCCTCATCTTTGAATTGGGCCTGAATCACATCTCTACGTTGTCTCGGATGTCAATGATGGGGAACATTACAAGGAAGGCACCTTAAACCCCAAGTTTTCGACGACAGAGGGAAATTAACACTTAGCAAAGTATGGAATTTTGAATAACCAGCCAATGCAGGCAGGCCATATCTAGAAGAGACAAGCTATTCAAAAAGCTGGGATAGATCTAGCTGGCAACACCAATGAAGTCCAAGACCCGAAATTGATATTCAACTCGTTGTTTTTAATGAATCCATCATTTGATGGTCAAGTTGAAATCTATAAAATACTGTCCACAAGCTTCATTATTGTACATATTTTCTTTTTTTTGTCGGCGGCAGGCCCAATCACAGTCATTATGGAAAATAATCTCAGTTGTATTTTGTAACCCAGTTTATTTGAATAAAGAATATTTAAGGTTTCTGTATGCTGTTTTCCAATCTCTGGTATTGTTTTTTATTTTATTTTGTACTTTTTTGTGTGTGTCATTAATCATGGACGACAATATTTTCTTTCTGCTGCCCAACACTTCAATTTAAATAAAGGCGACTATGTTCGCTCCTTACATTATACATAGAAGAATGATTTCTCATAGGCCATACTTATGTGGCGCTCGCCCTATACTTAAAGAAAGAAATGGGGGGACCCGTCATGCTTTCATTCTTTGGGGTCCCGTAAATAGAATGAATTAATGACTCTATTACAACAAGGCAACTCAAGTATTGACATCATGTTCCTGTTCAATATTTTGCATATATTGCAGCTTCTTCTATTTGATAATGTCTATGCATATTGCAGCTTCTTGCATATTGCATATTTTTGCATATTGCAGCTTCTTCTTCTATTTGATAATGTCTATATATATATATATATATATATATATTCCTTTCTATTGCCTATGGGTTTCAACAAAATTTGTGAACCGAAAAACATTCTGCAAATTAGAAGATGATTTACATTTGGACCAAAAATAATCTATTAATATAGATTAATATGAATACTATTGGAATAAACTCTTTAAATTTTCCCTGTTTTCTCCCCCTCTATTGTCCCTTTGTGGTTCTACATTTAGTCACATCTCTATGATCACGACCTCCTGAATTTGCGGATTGGCATATTCTTATCTTTATCTATATCTTCACACCATGAGCCCGATCGACCGCGGTCTCTTTCAATACTTAGCCAATTATCTAACCACCAGGTCCCGGGTTTGCAGTATCCAACACTTATGTCCCTTGTTTTGTCATATGCATATTGCACCCAAGAAACTTTCGTGATCTACAATTTATTCTTTTACTAGTGATAACTCACCAGGGGTTCGAAAAGATTGGCATTAATAAATGAACAGTAGATATTGTTTTGTGATATACTTAGCCATTTTTCCATTTTCTTCTTCCTGTCTATTATCGCTTTTTGGTTATATACTTAGTCTCCTTTCTATGATCGCGGGTTCCAAGGTTGGAGGGCTGACATATATTCATCTCCATATATATCCTTACATGACGAATCCGACCGACCGATATTCCTTTCCATACTTAGCCAATTTTATGGCCGTGGTTGTCAGGTTGGTGCTTTCGAAATCTGTTGCTTCTTGTTCCGTGATATACATATTGCACTCGAAACTTTTGTGATCTACAATTCCACTGCGGACTTCTCGAACTTGCAAGTTTCACTCTACCAGGGTTCACAAATGTTTCAAAGTATCTGTCGGTACCTTCCATCCCCACTAACTTCGCACCCTTCCCAATATACATTAATTATGGTCTTACTAGTGACAACTGAACACACTGGTACGGAACAATTGGCACCCAGACCTATGCCATATACAAATTGATTTCCAGACTCTAACATCGTCCCCTCTTCCGTGCTACACATTATGCATTCAAATGTCCTGAGCGATACAATTTGACTGTCGGGGCCTCACATCTTCTGGGGAGACCTTGTCACCCTATTTTGGATCCTTGTGTTGGCGAGTTCACGAAATATCCAATTCCTAGTCATTGTTTCCTGTTTCGGCCATCCTCGTACTTCTTTCCAAATATGCAACACCAAAGGTTTAATGCCAAGACGCCATCATGCAACAACCGTAAAGATCGTCAGTAATAAGAAAAATACTTGAGGACTAACCATCCCTATAGAACTTGTCTAGAAACATGCAGATAAGATCTTTCCAGGTAATGGGAAAGTTATTACAAATTTCAATATATTAGCAAAAACAAGTCTGGGCCAATGTTTCCCTATTCCATACTTGGACACTTTTTCGATTGCGTGTTCTCGGATTGACGGCCTCAAAATTGTGTTTCGAATCTTCCGCGACTTGCAAACAATGCCCAAAGTTCCGCGATATACAATTTGTCCGCTGGAATTTCCCATCACAAGCCTGACCATCTATCATTCCTTTAAATACTTAGCCCCAAGTTGGTTGTATCTCCATGACGTTTTACATTTACTATGTATCGAGTCCGACCTACTATTTCCCTGTTCCATACTTAGCCACTTTTTCAATTGTGGGTTCCCGGACTAGTGGGCTTAGGATTGTGTTTCCAATGTTCCACAACTAGCAAACAGTACCCGGAGTTCCGTGATATACAATTTGTCCGCAGGAATGCACCATCATGCCCTCTTTTGTGTTACACATTTTGTGGTCAACACTCTTGAGAGATACAATTTGACCCTTGGGCCCTCACCTCTGTTGGTTGCATCTTGTAGCCCTATTTTGAAGCATCACCAACTGCTTTCGAAAATTAGCCATTCCTTAATTGTTGTTCCCTGTCCCCGCCACCTTCCTACTTCTCTCTGAATATGTAATTGGCAAGCTTTAATGGTAGCACTTTGTCATGCATGAACCTTAAACATGTCATCAATCAGCAAAAGGCTTGAGGAGATCTCCCACACTTCTGCCATATACAAATTGACCATCGGACTCCCATATCATCCCCTCTTCTGTGGTACACATTTTTCACTCAAGTTTCGAGACATACAATTTGACCCTCGGGAAGTCACATCTCCTGGGGAAACATTGTCACCCTATTTCTGAAGCTCGTCTGGCTGCTTTCCATACTTGCACATTTCATGGAATCTCTTTCGCGAATCCTCAAATTGGCAGGTTCAAAAAATCTCCAATTCTTAGTCATTGTTTATTGTTCCCGACCAAGGTTTAATGCTAACAGTTTATCATGCAACAATCGTACAGACCATCATTAAAAAGCAAAAGCGTCAATGAGACAGTGAAATTTAAATGAAGCTCGACTCCTCAAATTTAAATTAATTTATCTTCTCTTATTTTCTCTTTTCTTCCCAAAGACATGAAAAAAATATCTTGCCACACAATGGGATATATATTACAAGTTTCAATATATTAGTGAAAACAATCCGCGCATCCATTTCTCTATTCCATACTTGAGCCACTTTTTCGATTGCGGGTTCCCGAATAGGCAGGCTCACATTTTCACTTCCATTGTTCTGTGTCCTGCAAACATTACCCGGACTTCCGCGATATACAAATTTCCCTCTAGGCTATCCCATCATCCCTCTTCTATGTTATGCATTTTTCCCTCAAAACATTCTGAGACATACAATTTGACCCTCGGGCCCTCACCTCCAACAGTTGTACCTTGTAACCCTATTTTGAAGCCTGCTCAACCACTTTCGATAATTAAACACTCCTTAATTGCTCTTTCCCATCCCCGTGACCTTGGTACTTCTTTCTTAATATGCAATTAGTAACCTTTCATGCTAACAGCTCACCATGCAGGAACCGTCAACATTGTCAATGAGCGAAACGCTCGAGGATATCTCCCATTAATACGCATTAAACCAAGATCTGCAGAGAGTTATATTATCCCTTCCGATTGTTCATCTCAAACACAAGTCATCGCGTTGGCCCGTTCAGGAAATTTCCAATCCTTAATTTCTTATTTTTGTATATGCCATGTTTGCACTTCTATGTATGCAATTACTAGTGCTAGCAGGGCATCATGCAACAGACGTTGAAATTGTCATTAATGAGCAAAAGTCTCGAGGAGATCTCCCATTCACACACATTGGACCAAGATTTGCATAGGGTTATATTATCCCTTCCAACTCTTCATTTCAAACATCGTATGGAGCAAACAAATGTTCTTTTAAACTTATGGCAGCAGATCGATAATAGTTCTGTGGAGATACAATGAATATCTTCGGACGTCAGGACCAGAACTTCTAGTGGTCCAGGGCATACTCTTATTATTCATCCCGTTCCGCCCAAAATGAAGTGATTTGGACCTCTAGAATCACTCGTGCAGGTTGCGTCCCTAAGGTTTTTAACTGTAAGGAAGTAGTCTCTTGGTGCACCGAAAAATATATTTCAAGCCAAAGAATTATTCCACTGCACGACCATTCTCATGTTTCTTTTTCACCTCAGGTCTTCTGCAAGATGTTAAGATTGTCGGAGCCAACATTGACCTTCAAAGGACAAGACTGCAAGAAGTTCCTAGAAAAACATGATAATGGATTGGACCTCTTAGCCGAGTTCCTCGAAGACCCGACAATAGATCTTGAAGATATCACAAAGTTGCAGGTCAGTTCCTTTAGAAATCCATTCCGAGAAATTGCTTGGTTGTTTACAAGAATAACGGGACAGGAATCCACAGCAAGCATTTCCCGTATAGTTATTTATATTTTGTACTTCACACTCAAGGAACAATTCATTTTTGATTGGGGGAAGCTAATTTCCATTGAAATTGGTTCCCATCTGTCATGATTCAAAGAATCAAATAAATTTTATATGTCATCCTACTTGATTTTCACAATAGTGCATTGATGTTCGTTTCTAAAACTATCTTTGTCCAAGAAAATAAACTATGAATTTGACCCATTGTTTTTATGAAGTTTTTAATGACTTTGTCTCGATTTTAAAAGATTTATTGTTAGGAAAGGATGCTCTCAGATGTCTGGCCAGGCAACCAATTTTTTGGACAGGAAGGGGACACTCGAACAAAAGGAAAATTACAGTGTACTAATGATCTTTGGCTCCAAGGAAAATCCTACATTCCTTCCATACCACATCACGGACAAGATGTTTGTTATAGAAATAGCAAGGCAATACAACCATTGGTTGCATTTTTTCCATGACAAAAGAAAAAAAATAGTTCATTCCTCTACCCTGGAAAGTTGGGGACTTTGTGTGAAGAAATGTCAACAAGATTGATGAATTTGCATGCCATTTCAAGAACTTGAACCTAACATATGCTAAAAGGATAAAAAGGTTCGACCTTAATGGCTTCGAACCTAACTATCAGTTGGCCTTAGCAGCTCTTTTATCCATAGACACATGACCGAAGATAGAGACAATGATGACAACAATCATGCTTCTGACAATTGTGACGTAGAGACATTGCAAAGCACGACTGAAGTGTACAAACAATAGGGAAAATTATCTGGTGAGAAGAGTGTCCAGTCCCCAGCCAGCACTCCCAAGAGCACGACATCACAGAGCATCGCTTCAACGGCCCACCCCAGTAAGAAAGAAACCCAGAAATATTCAAACTGAGGAGGAGATAAGAACCCTCCTCATGCAAAAATTGATAGTTCTCACAAGATTCCCCTGACGAAGAAGAGAAAAAACATTGTAGTGCAGGCGAAAGAACCCGGAATTGAAAGTGAGCACATGCAACTTGAAACTGAAATTAAACACATGCACAAAGTTGACCCATCCACGGATGTGAAGCACCATAGTTCCACAATGGAAATAGTTGAGATGGACATTTTTTATGAAGATGAATCCTCTCTATTCCAAAGTGTTTTTTTTTACAAACAATCTAAAAATTTAATCATTGAAAAGAGAGATGTAACAAATAAGGAAGGCAAATATCGTACAGAGATTAACTTTAGGAAAATTTAGCTGTCCCAAATCTATCGATTTCACCGCGTAACTGGTGATGCTCTTGAAGATTCCATTGGAGGAATTGAAGCGGAGAATGCCAGACTAAACGGCCAAGTCAAGGAATTAGAGGAGGATTTCATTGCTACCCCAGTTTTTTCTTATCATTTAGAAAAAATCGTGCATGCTACCCCTGCATCCAAGTTAAAAGGATCCTCCAGCCTCATCACATCGTGTAGAGCCTTTGTAGAGAAGAACATCAAGAAAAGAATGCATCTAATTACTAAATCCTGGGAAACATCACAAAATATAGCTTCCTTTCGAAAGAGGGCAAATGATTTGCATGGACATTTGTAGACGAATTTAAAAAATGAAGAACATTTCTATGAACAGATGGTAACCCCTTTTTCCAACCATGCCATCGATAGGTCGGATATGAAAAGAAGACAAGAGAATCTCCCCTCCCCAAAGTGGATAAAACAATTAAAAACATGCGGGCAAAAGAAAGTTAAGAACCTGCAGCTTATTGTCGAATCATGTGAACAAGCCATATCAGAAAAAGAAGAATTATTCAGAAACCTGACCCAAATAGACTTAGCCGAAAATACCAACGAGGTTCAAGACCCAAACTTAATCCTCAAATCCTTGTCCTTGACCAAAGAAGCCTTTGATGAACAACTTGATATTTTCAAGGGGTTGTCTTTAGAAAAGTTTTACGACATCCTTGAATATGGTGAAGATGAGGTCAAGAACTGGCTATTGGACTATTCGGCACACAATGAAGAAATTGAACAGGCTCTGTATAGTATTTCTGTGGATCTAGGGAAATTAGAAAATGAGTTTTTCGACATAGAAATACGGGATGAAATCAATGTGGCCCCCATGAGAAGCTACATTTAAGAATGGTTCCAATGGAGAATGGACAAGCTCATTGACGAAGGGAAATAACTAGTTGGCACAATTCCAGTGGTTGTCGACGACAGTAACAAAAACGCATCAGCTTCATAGTAAGTCTATACTTATCACATCTTGTTTTCTTTATCAATCCAGTTATTCTACTTCTTTAAATAGAAATCTCTAACCGAAGACTCATAACTTTCAATTTCTTCTTTTCAGGTCTTCCTTTCTACCGTCGCGCACTTCTTCTTTCTACAATGCTATTTCTTATACTTATTTCTTTTATTGTCCACGGGAGCCCCAATCCCAGTCTATATGACAAATGCATTTAAATTTCCAGCAATATGGAACAAATTCCAGAAATATGTAACATACATTATTAATTTTTGATAAATTTCAAAGAAAACTAATTCGGGAATGCTAAATTTTTTTTCCTTCAACTATGTTGGATGTCAGGAAATTGTGTTTATTATATTTGAATGTTTAATGTGTATGCTTCCTGGTCCTTTTTTCCAGGAACCTTTATTGCAATTCATCGAGACATAAATTTTCTAAGTCTCATGTTTCAACTATACACACCCCAGAAAAAACTGCCTTGTTCGCATATTAACCTTAGGGGTCATCTACAAGACAAATGTGTTGTGGTTGGCCTGTGACTTGCTGCCACAAGTCATCCTTTGCATGGGTACCACATGTACTTCAAGTTTCTTTCCACGTGTCTCTGTTCGGTCCTGCTGTAGTAGTGCATTTATTCCCATTCCAACCTGATAGGGAGTACGCTACCATGCAACACTTGTTATTTTCATTATTATTTTCATCAAAAAAATATTGTTATTATTTTCATCAAAAACCCAAACATTACTCAAGTGGTGTTATTATTTTCATAAAAAAATATTGGACTAGTAATTACTATCGAGCCCCAATTTCCAAGCCTGCAACCAAGAGCCGAGAATACACCATAAAGCATCGGGAGTCTATGCACAAAGCACAAGGAAGGAGCCCACAAGGGATAAGAGACCATGCACTACACATAGGGGGCTTCATGGAAAGGTTCAAGCATATAAACATAAAAAATATATTCAAGCTTGTGAATGTGGGATATTTCCCATAAGGTAAACTTTAAAATGCCAAGCATCGACAATAGAATGTCAGGTGTTGAGCCACGTTTCCATGTACTTGTAGGTGTCAAATGGAAATGGCAAACAAATCGCAGAGCTCTTAAAAGATCAGATCACTGGTGGCCCTATGGTTGGCGAATTAGACTGTTGGAGAGCCTCCATTCCTTATAGATAAGCCACTTCCTCTGCACAAAGACCACAAGAAATTATTAAAATACGTTTCATCATCAACAAAGCTCTGAAAGAGATATTTCCATGGTGCATTCCTTATAATGGTTGTAGCAATGTACAGGCAGAGAATCGGTGTAGATCATTAGTTCATGTTCCATCTTCTGAAAGGGTTTCTATTTATTGATTGGATAGACAGGTAACAAAAAGTGTTTGGCATGGAAAGCAATGCCTCAAATCGCTTGCAAAACCTTTTCTCAGACGTTTTATTCGAACGACCATCCATATCACACGCAAATCAACGATAGTCAGGTACTTCGAATCTTCTAACTTACCCAATGTTTACTCAAACACTGATGTGTCTTGGTTATCGTTCCAAACACCAGGTTCCATTCCAGGATTTTTGGCCACCGGGTGAATTCATTTTCCACTCCTCATCTTTGCTCGGAGCCCGAAGGCCCAAAGTCAAGGTTCCTTGTGCTAAGTTCCATCTCGGTCACATTGGCTACACACTGCACGATTTTAGCTCCTTCCATGGCTTAAAAGTTTTGATATCTGGATCATTGCACGAAGAAGTAATCACTGGGTTCCTTAAGATCAAGGTTTTCAATCATATTCAGGAGTATTTAGTTTTGATGGATAGACCATTGTTGCTGGGGGTCATTCAGGTTTTCAACGCCAAGTCTCAAATGGTTCTTCAGCAACTGAAGGGGCATGACAAGCCCGATGCTTTGTCTGACCAGTAATGATTTCACAGTATATAAATCATTACATCTTGCATATAAATCATTATATGATGCTTTTTCTAACCAGTAATGATTTTACAGTATATGCGAGAAAGTCAAAAAGAGATTTGTTTTCACCTTGGAAGCTATTGTCGAAGTCCCCTGTTGTTATAACCCTAAATTGCACCATACATGCTTACCTGGAATCAGGCCATCTCAGATCCCTTCTTTGCCAAAGCACTACTGAGAAACTCTTTAAAAAACCTCTTTTATAAGGGCCCACGTGCCCTACTCCATTATTGCATGCGTGTACACGCTAGCTGACCTCAAACAGCTCACATGGACCGACAAAAGCACGAAAAAAGGAAAGTTGCCGACAGAACACACAGCTCTGGGTGAGTTAACTGAAACTCCCGGCCATGCATGACCGAGGGTTTGTCCAAATACCTAGCTTCTTATAACCTATAAAAGAAGGGCTAGGGGTCCCATTTGAAAAAATATATATATAGCAAAGAAAATCTACCCATTTGCATATTCCCATTGTCCCAACCCTTTAGCCATCCTTGTGCCAGAAGAGATACGAAGCAAAGAAGTTGGAGGACAGTTGAAGAGGAGCCCAGGATCAGGTTCGTGGAGCGGTGGCTGGTCTCGAATTTTTGTAAGTTGACTCATTCAAAGTAATAAAGAAAATGTTTTTCCCGTCCCAATTCATGAGTTATTCATAATTTGTTAAGTACATGTTTGAATCTCTAACCCGTTAGTATATAGGTAAGATGCATGTGTAGTCATTGCTTGTCTTGTATGCAGATCAGTGTTGTAAAGGAGAACTGCGAACAAGTGATCAAGTGCGACAAGGGATCGACATCGAACGCCTGGAACAAGGTAGGTTGATCTATCCATACATTTACTAAAAAGTAATGGGATTTAAGTCTGGGGACAAAGGTAGAAAGTAGATTTTCTCTTGGTCATGTCTGCATGCAAAGCATAACCCTATTTGCTAGTCCATAAGGAGATTTCCCTCACAATAGAATTGGTGACCATACTGGGGAGGTCTCTAGGGTTCCTAGGAATTTTATTTGTTTTTGAGTAGTTTTTAGAAAAAGACTGGTTTTTCTTGCCTATGCTTTTTAGTTTCTGTAAAGTATGAGCTAGCAGAGAGTCTGGTTTTCCATACCAGCTTTCTCTGATTTTCTTGACTGTGTTTTTTTGGGACCTGCAGAGGTACACGCGGCCTGCATAAGGTCTGCATGTGTGTACCCGCGCCCTACTCTCTTACTGCCCGCGTGTGAACGCTAGCTAAAGACGTAGCAGTAGCGTGTAGAGCCCAAAGAATTTTTGAGGCAGTCATCCTCTTCTCTGTCAGAATCAGACATTCTCAGGGGTTTTCTATAATTTTGTTTGAGTCTTGGTTGTTTGTAGTCTTATCTCAAATTGTTTTGCTTTGTGATTTTTTCCTTTTTTGGTTTGCTTTTTTCTGTTAAAAAGAGTGTCCAAGCCTTCAGGAGATCCTGGTTATCAATATCAGTGGTCTCTTCTTGGTCTGGGTTGTTTGTTTTTGTTTTTTCTCAGAGTTTAGATATACACGCGGCCTGTACAAGGTCAGCCCGTGTGTACACGCCCTCTGGCTCTATACAGCTCACGTTCGCATGCTTGTTGTTGGGTTATCCGTAGCGTGCTTGGGAAGGATAGTTTTTGTTGGGGGTAAGGCGGTCGTCCTTTCCCTTGATGAGAGTTATACCTCTCAAGTATTTGAATCTCTGTCTTAGCAGTCAATAGCTTAGGATTAATCTTAGCCTTAGCTTGTTTTTTCTCATTTAAAAAGTTGTCATAAAAAAAATATATATATTTAGGGTTTTTAGACAAGTGTGAGAGTCATTGTTTAGGTTACTAGTGTGTGATTTCTTGAAGTGATTCTTTGCGATCTACGATTAAGCCAGAATTGTTTTGTCTTGGTTTTTGCTTGTTGGTATTTTTCCTTTTTGCTTTATCATCATTTAAATAAAATAAAAAAATCTCTTTCATTTTCTTGTTTGGTTGAAGAGTGTGTTTCTGCATTATTAGCCAGGGAAAAGTCGTTTATTTCATAAGTTGTTGCAGTTTAATTTGATCATAAGTAGCTTGTAGTCAAGTGAAATTTCTTTTGAGTTTTTTGTCCAAAATCTTAGAAAATTAAAAAAAAAATAAATAAAATAAAATAAAATAAAATTGAAAAGTTGTTGAAATTTTGCATTAAGTAAAAGTTTCTTTTGTTTCCAGCTTTTTATTCATTTTTGCTTTCATCTTTTACACATCATCAATTTCAATTTCATACCCCTTGACATAAGAAAAAACCATAAAATTAACGCTAAAACTAAAATTTATTAGACTTTTATGTTTGTAGGGTTAACCAACTAGTTCAGGATTAGGGCCTTAGATTAGGTTGGAGAGGAAACTCTTCAAGGCCATTTAAAATCAAACATTGGAGTTTGAGTTGGGGAGTGTCTAAGTCCAGTATCGTGAAAGTTATCTGGGACCCCCCTCTAACACAAGGGATAAACATGAGGTCGCGTGCGGAAAGGTA
>JASDQU010104293.1:188774-202542 GCA_032191745.1 Picea mariana
ATTTTTAAGATTGAAAGAAGTATGAAAAAAAGAGTAAAAACGGAGTTGAATAAAAACAAAATATACATATATTTAGAAAAAATTGAAAATAGATGAAAAATAAGCATTTAAAAAAATAATGTGGAAACATTGGGGATCGAAAAATTGAAAATATCAAAAATCATCTAAAAACGGAAAGGGGGTGCTACCGGTAGCACCATTTTTAAAAACGAGGTAAAAAATTGGACCCCCCAAAAAATGAGAACTCTGGAGAGTTCTCATTAAGTTGGTAACTATGTTTCCCAGACTATACTTTCCCTCATTTACAGATGAACCAACACAGTCCGACCACCCATATGAGTTTGAGGATCAGCTTGATCAATATGTTAGGGAGCACAACTCATTAAGCATACCAGTTCAGAGGCAAATCACCCTAGATCAGTTATGTTGTAACACCCATGTTTCCCCAAACTTGTAATTAATCATTAATTAGGGTTACCATGTTGTGTCATGTGAACAATGTAAATGTATTATTTTTTGAGTTGCCAAGAACTGACTGTGGGGGTGAAACCTTGAAAGTACTTGCCATGATATCACTAGAGGAAAGAATGTGAAAACTATAAGAGAGGGTTCATTATATCAAATAACCCCAAATTTCCCTTTGATGAGGATAATAAACCTCCTTCAGATCCCAAGGAGAGAAATCAATTAATGAAGAAAGGACTAGTGGTTGAATTATGAACCACTCCCATGAATGGAAGCATGGTCTAGCTACAGAATGTTAGCCCGAAGTACCATTGGGTATGGCAGACCAAGCTGACCCGAGTTCCCTTCTGACATAAGGAACAGGATGGGTCAAGAACCATCATGGGGAAAGATATACAGAAAATAGAGACAAGGAAATAGGGGGATAGAGACAGAGAGGAGAACGCGCAGAGCTCTCCAGCGGATGATGAACGAAAGGCCGCGAGCTTGATGTTGAGTGAGCATCTGGTAAACCTTGCCAAGGCAATGATAGAGAAATAAATCTTTGAAAGTTTGCATAGAACAGAACCCGAGCAGAAGCTGAAACAGAGAAAGAATCTTTGAGAAACTGTGAGAGTTACCTGGTGATATAATGGCTTGGCACGGGGGTGGCCAAAGTGCTAAGAATTAATGCCTCTAAGCCTATGGTTGGGTGGAAGGATGAACACCCACAGTCAGTTAGTTGGCTACCACCTGTAATAGATAAGTAATTGCATATCTTGTGTATTTAAGTGGTACTATGAATTAAAGTTGGATATCCTATGAATGTTGCAGGGATGGATATGTTTGCTTAATGATTTATATTGTATCCCTTTTTCTGTATGCTTGATTGTGTAATTAGGCAAGTAAGAAATTATATGAATTTGACATGATTTGTACTCGTAAATGCTTGCGCCCTGTGGTGGCATAAGATAGAGCCATGAACTGTGAGTTCGTCGACCTTGGGCACAGTTTCATGTATGCATGTCGAAACTCCTAGTCATTTTGAGTCCCTTGGAGGAAGGATTTTGTTAAAGCTCGGGAGAGATAGTGAAAGTATGCACAGGCTCTCTGCGAGGCAGGAAGAGACTGAGAACCACTTAAATTCTAGAGTTGAGGAATGAGCATAAGGGGTGCGCGGAAGAATTCTTCCAAGCGTTAAGTTCAAGAGAAAGAGCCCAAAGCTCTTAAACCTTTTAGAGCTAACAAAGATCAGGAAGAATAGAGAGATTGAAAGGGAAGGTTCCTTTGTTTGGAAGACGAACGAACAAGATCTGTTCGAGAAGAGCCAAGGTCCATTATGACCATTGGATATGGGAAGGAGCACGGGATTTAACCCCTTGATTCCTTCGGGCTTCGCGAGTTTGGACAATTGAGAAAGTTTGTCATAAGGGAAGTAAAATCCCCGAAGTCCTGAAGTTAATCTGGGCCTTAGATCTGAGGATGCCCGGAAGCCATCTCGACAGTCAGATCTATGAGGTAGTTGTCAACCTGAGGCTGACCAACTCCAAGAGATTTCGATCGAGGAGTGAGTCAACCTCCCAAAGGCCTAGATGCAGGATTTCACCTGAGTCATCGATCTCCGATGATAGGTGTCAAAATATCTACCACTTCGGAGAAAACTCACTCCGTAGGAAAGCTTGTGGCAAGAGGCGAGAACTCCCGAAGGCTGAAGTGTCGGAGTTCAACCTGACTGTTGATAGTAGGGGATGCATGTCCGGAGATCTGACACTTTGGGAGGATTGCACTCTGGAGGTTTGCGTTGGTGAGTACTTTGGAACTCCCGAAGCGCAAAGCCCCGAAGTGATCTATAGTCATCGATTCGTGGGAGACACGTGTCGATAGATCATTAACTCTGGGTGAAATCCTTTCGAAAGAAAGTGAGTGTGGAAAGGTAGAAACTCCCGAACGTCGAAATTCCGAAGTAAACCATGACCGTTGATCGAGAATGACGCGTGGCGCAGGATCTTTGACTCCGGAAAAATGTACTTTGGGAGGACAGATTGTTGGAGCATTCGGATCACTCGAACACCGAAGTCCCGAAGTGAACCTAGACCGTCAAATCCAGAAGGACGCTTGGTGGAAATCTATTGTATTCAAGTGAAATCACTATGAAGAGGAATGAGTGTGCAGGAGTTGAAACTCTTGAAGCTCGAAGAGACAAAGAAAACCCAGACCATCATATCCAGGGGGACGCGTGGTGGAAATCCGTTGTATCTGGGTGAAATCACTCCGGGAGGAATGAGTGCGTAAGAGTTTGAAACTCCCAAAGCTTGAATAGTCGAAGTAGTTGGGGGATCGTCGATCTGTGGGAGGACATGCACCAATAGATCGTGGACTCCGGGTGAAATGCTCCAGCAGCAAGTGAGCGTGGAGAAGTTGAGAGTTGAGATTCCCAAAGGCTAGAGTCCTGAAGTTGATCACAACCATTTATTGTGAAGGGACGTGTGGCACTCGATCTGTAACTCTGAGTACAGCGTACTTCAAAGGAAAAAGGCATAGGAATGTTTGAAACTTCTGAATGTCGAAGTCCCAAAGTGAATCAGGACCGTCAAAATCCCCAAGGACACACGACATCAGATTGTGAACTTCAGAGAATTGTCATTCTGGGGTAATTTGTGCGAGGTTGTCTTAGCGCCTGTTGTTTTGGCGTCTGGTCACAGCTCACGATCATATGCAAGTATAAGGGGAATGGAAGAACCCATAGGACTTAGAAGAGGATATTTTCCAGTTCTTAGCTTAGTTCAAAGCATGGAGGTCACGGCTGGAAATCCCTAGAAGAGAAGAATGAAATAGAGACCCCTTAATGAGGGTATTGTTCTCTCAAGGAAAACGAAATTTTTATGCCCCATCGTGGGTGTGTTACATTTGTGGATTAGAATTCAAAAGCAAGCCCAGGCTATACCACAGGAACAATTATGAGCTTGAGCGCAGGGCTAGGAAGATAGAGATCCCCTACTTTGATGGTTCGGCCAAGATGACTACATAGGCATGGGTACAGAAACTAGACACTTACCTGTAGCTTAATCCTATGAGGGAGATGGATGCCATCAAGTTTGCCACCATGCACTTGGATGGAAAATCTCATGACTAGTGGTACCATGGGTTGACCACACTTGGCCACAATCAGATAGTGGCATACACAAAGTTTAATCAGAGGCTCATTGACAGGTTTGACCAGGGGGATCCAGAACTACATTTCAGGAAACTCACCCAACTCAGATAGACAGGAGCACTGGAGGTGTGTATTGAGGAGTTCCAGAGGCTAGTAGTGATGGTACAGAACATGTCATAGTCTAGACTCATGATGCTCTTCACCAAGGGTTTGATGGAACCCTTGAAGGGTTGGGTTAAGGCTTTTAAGCCTACCAACTTGCAGGATGCTATATGGAGGATGAGAGATCTAGGTCCAACTGCAAAACTAAAATTTGTGCCTAGACCACCTCTAAACACCGGAGGGAGAGACCAAAGACCTCCAATTAATCCAGGAGGAAGAGACCCAAGGGGGTTTGACAGGGAAGAGGTAGGATGGATGAGAACACTAGAACAGAACTAAGAAGAAAACAGTTATGCTACACATGCAAAGAGTCGTGGAACCCGTCCCACAAGTGTATGGGTCGTGGCCAGGTTCATTACATTGAGGTGACATCTAATAATGAATAGGATGAGGATTTCAGACACATACAAAACATAGAGGGAGACACCACCAAAACGGTAGAAGAGGAGGCTACAGGTCACGGCAGTGCAACAGAGGAGAAGGCTACATTGGAATCCATCAGTGGGGTACCCAAGTACAAAACCTTCAGGATGAGAGGAGTATTGCATGGGAAAAAGGTTTTAGTACTCATTGATGGGGGTGCTTCTCACAAATTCATTGACTCAGTGTTGCTACAGAGGAGGCATATACCCACAGTTGAGCTTGAAGGATTCAAGGTGGAGATAGCAAGAGGAAGCAGCGTGCCTTGTAACAAGTACATTCCAGGGATGAAGCTTACACTGGGTAGGCATGATTTAGCACAGGAATTTTATGTGATGGACCTCCCTGATACAAATATAATCCTTGGAGTACACTGGCTTAGTACGTTGGGGCCTATCACCGCCAACTACAAGACCATGGATATGTATTTCATAGAGGAGAGTGGAAGAAAGGTATTCCTCAAAGGCATGTCAGGAAACATAGCCAAGGTAGTCACAGCAAAGCGTATGGAGGCCATTTTCAGGAGAGAGGAGATTGTATATGTTGTTGAGTGCAAGATTTCAGCATGTGTGGAAAAAAAGGGGAAGGTTCACTATGCACCAGAGCCCAAAGGATCATTGATAAACACAATAAGGTGTTTGGACCCATTCCACCAGGAGTGCCACCGGATAGGGGATTTGAGCATATCATTGAGATGGAAAAGGGGGCAAAGCCAGTCATCACCATGCCCTACAGACACCCAAAGAAGTACGAGGATGAGATAGAGAAGGCCGTCAAAGAACTCTTAGATATGGGTCACATTAGACCAAGTTCTATCTCTTTTGCCTCTTCAGTGGTACTAGTCAAGAAGAAGGATAGAACCATGTGCATGTGAATTGACTTCAGGGCACTAAACAAGAAGACTATCAAAAAAAGGTATCCCATTTCAAGGATTGATGATCTATTGGATGAGCTTCATGGAGTTGTTTACTTCACAAATATTGACTTGTGCTCTGGGTACCATCAAATCAAAATGAGGGAGGAGGACATCTCCAAGACTGCCTTCAGGTGTCACTATGGCCACTATGAATTATGAGTGATGCCATTTGGATTGACCAATGCACCCACCACATTTCATTCATGTATGAACCACGTCTTCAACAAGTAGTTGAGGAAGCATATTCTTGTTTTTTTTTATGACTTGCTAATCTATAGCAAGACTTGGGAGGAACATCTTCAGCATGTGGAACAGATCTTAATTATCATGGAGGGCCAATCCTTTTATGTCGAGGAGTCCAAATATGAATTTGGGATGACAGAGGTCCTCTACGTGGGACACATCATTGGATTTAAAGGGGTACAGGTACATCAGGAGAAAATCCAAGCAATAGTTGAGTTGCCCACACCTAAAACTCTTACAGAGTTGAGGAGATTTCTTGGTATTTGTAGCTATTACAGGAGATTCGTCAAGGGGTTCTCCCAACTTTGTGCACCCTTGATCAATCTAACTAAGAGAGGAGCTTTCAAGTGGAGTGAAGAGGCACAATCTACATTTGACATGATGAAAAAGGTAATGAGCACATCCCCACTGTTAGCCTTCCCAGATTTCAGCCAACCCTTCACATTGGAGTGTGATGCCTCCTGAGAAGGCATTGGGGCCGTACTGATGTAGAATAGGCATCCTCTTTCCTATGAGAGCCAAAAATTGAGGGGCCCTGAGCTACTTTACACCATCTACGACAAAGAGATGTTGGCTATCATGCATACTTTGGCCAAATTCAGGCAATACTTGGTAGGTGCAAGATTTATGGTAAAATCATATCACAAAATCCTTAAGTACTTCTTGGAACAGAATGACTTAAATGAGAGGCAGCAGAAGTGGGTCAAGAAGATACAAGCCTATGATTTTGAAAGCCTATGATTTTGACATTTAATTTGTCAAAGGGAATAACAACATAGTTGTCGATGCATTATCCCGAAGGCCATTAGTTTATGCCATGACAGATATATCAGTTGACTGGAAGGCCCACCTCTTGGTGGAATATTCCAAAAATCAGTTCGCTTGTCAGTTGATGGATGGGAAAATACAGGATGACAACTTTAGATTCATAGATGACATCATCTACTACAAGGGCCGAATTTTCTTGGTTCCTGAGTCAACCTTCAAGGCCAAGATACTAGAGGCATGTCATGATTCATCGGTGGCAGGGCACCAAGGGATTGGCAAAACAAGAAAGTAAGGGAAAGGTTCTCATGGAAGGGCCTCAAATAAGATGTGACGAGTCACACCAAGTAGTGTACTACTTGCTAGGAAAACAAGGATGAGCACGCACATCTAGCAGGACTGCTACAACCTCTACCCATCCCAAAGCACAAATGGGAGACAATTTCCATGGACTTCATTACAGGATTGCCAAGGGCACAGGGTAAGGATTGTATTTTCGTAGTGGTGGACAGGTTAACTAAATGTGCACACTTCTTCTCCATTTCTACAGACTTCAGTGCAGCACAGGTGGCTGAATTGTTCTTTAGATAGATCTTCATATTACATGGCCTACCCAAAACCATTGTTGGTGATAGGGATATCCAATTTATGAGCACCTTTTGGCAGGATTTATTCAGGATGGTTGGTACGGCCTTGACCCCTAGCACTAGTTATCATCCTCGGACTAATGGGAAAATCGAAATAGTCAACAAATGGGTAGAAGGATACCTCGAGAATTATGTAGCAGGGCAACATAAGGCAAGGGTTAGGTGGCTACATCTGGGGGAATAATGTTACAACACCACTTATCACATGTCCATAGGCATGACTCCATTCATGGTCTTGTACAATTATGACTCGCTCTCTTTTGTAGATTTGCCTTTGGTGATAGCAAATCTCTGATGGTATAGGATTGGGTGCAGCAGAGTCGGGATATACTCAGGGAATTAAAGGATCATCTACAAAGGGCACAGAATTAGCAAAAGTTCCAAGCAGAAAAAACTGGGTAGAGCGTACTTTTGAGGTTGGTGACTTGGTCTACCTAAAACTCCAACCATACAGACATGCTTCTATCAAAAGGAGTGGAGCAGAAACGCTACAACTCCGGTTCTTTGGACCCTACAGGATCAACAGGAAGGTAGGGTTCGTGGCTTATGAACTTTTTCCACAGGGCATCAAGATACACAACGTTTTCCATGTGTCATGCTTAAAGAGGGCCATTGGCCAACACATCACCCCACTTGAGGTATTGGCACCTTTAGATGAAGAGGGGCACTTGGTACTGGTACCAGAGGAAATATTGGAGGTTCGGGAAAACAAACTATGGAGGAGGAGCATCAAAGAATACTTAACCAAGTGGAAGGACTTGCCCATTGAGGATGTCACATGGGAGAATGAACAGGTTATACAAGAGACAAGTTCGGAATTACTTGTGGACAAGCAATTTCTAGCAGGGGAGACTATAATGTCCCCCACCTCTTGATGAAGAGGTTTGGAGATACTCAGTGGTCTAGTCATCCCCACTAGACCATAGTCTCATGCAACATGGGGGAAAAGTCATCTAACTCAATGTTATATCTTGAAGTTGACTTGAAAAGGTAAAAATTAACTCACTGGAGGATTAGAGATCTTGAGGTTGAGTTAGGAGTTGAACCTCAGGGTTAACTTAACTCAATAGAAGAATAGAAAGAAGTATAAAGAAAATCATAGGGCACACCTCTTATTTCATCTTGGATCATATTGCATTTGGTTATTGGGCTCTTGAGCACACAGTTTTGAGGGTTTTGAGAATACAAACCCTAGAGAACAAATCAGTGGTGAAAGATTCCACACACCTTGTTCCAACCTTGGTCTCGGGGATGAAACACTCCACCCACACCATTCTATAGTATTCACATGTACCATCATCTATTCAGGAGGGCAACATGTCGTACCCTTGAGTGTTTTCCAGTAGGGGTGCATCATTTCTTGGAGAGGAGTTCGATCCAACTTATTGACAGGGTCTATTGACATTCTAGCACTTGAGTATTACTTGCAGAGCCTTGTTCATCATATTTGGAGTATTTTGGGAGGGTTACTCTTGTTAGATTATTATCTGGAGCTTTGGGACGTTTTTTGAGAGAAGGAGGGCGCAATTGTGATTCAGATATGTTCAGTTTGGAGGGGTTATACCTTAGATCTGACCCTGAGACTTCTACCAACAGCTTGTGGTGGCTTGATCTATCTTTCTACATATTTTCTGGGTGTTTGGAGGCTTCCTCCATTAGGGCCAAAATATTGAACTTGACAATCTTCAGGAGGGCGCAGCCTTGATTAGGGTTTCAGTAGTTTGAAGGGGTAGACCTTGGCATCTTGACTTGAGACTTCAAGGAGGGCTTCTACTTGCCCCCAACTATCTTTCTGTGGAGTTTGGTACTATTTGGAGATCTCCTTCAGCTGGGCCAAAATATTGGTCTTCTTATCTCTTCAACAGGACATCCCATCAGCCAAGGGGGTTTGGACTTTACCTCGGTTCTTCTTGCATTGACCTTCATTGTATATCTAGCCTTTGAGAGGCTTGTGTTGTCTTATCAGGAGCATTTTGTACCAGCTCATATATTATCTCTTGGAGCAATTTGATGTTATTCCAGATCTGTGTCCACTTTGTATCAAGTTCTTGCTCTTCATAATAATAAAGGTCAGATCTATGTTATTTGCTTCCATATCTTGTGTACTAGTTAGATCTTGTATTTTCATTGAGTATATCTTCAAATCTTTGCTTAATAATTGAATATAACCCTAAGGCCGAAACTTGAGAGGCCAACCTGAAAACACACACAAACAAACAATTAAATTTGTGGTTAGTGGGTGTTCCAAGCGAAAAAAAATTGCCTTGGGAACATTACAAAAGGTTCCCAATGTTTTGGAAGATTGTTGAGAGTGGACAAAACAAGTTCTCTATCAGATATGTCTTCTCCAATGGCACCTAGTTGATTTTTGATCTCTGATATCTTCATAAAGAAGGTAGCAACTATATCACCTTTTGTCATCTTGATACTTTGAAGCTGGCCCTTTAAGGTAAGGGCTCTAAGGGTGTTGTCACTCTCAAACATATTCTTCAATGATTCATACATTTCATAAATGGTCTTCAGTTTGGAAATACAAGGTAGGAGATGATCTCTCACTGAGTAGATGATTATTTTCCTTGCCTTGATGTCTTCTTCCTTTCTTATTTCCTTCTCTTCATCGGTAGTTGTCTCTAGTAAAGTCTTTTGTATCACACTGAAAAGGTCATCTTCTTCAAGGGTGATTTGAAGTCTTGACTTCCAAGAGCTAAAGTTGCTTGATCCATCAAGCCTATCTTCTACTAGGGTTTTGTTCTTCATATTTTCAGATTTCTTCACAAACTCTCGCCAATTGGACTTAGAAAACCTAATGGATAGGTTAGACTAGCAACCTTAGGTTTTGTTGGGCTTATGACTACCAACAATAAGCCTTAAGAATGTCACGGGAATATTGGTGAGCCGAAACGTTCCTTCAATGAGCTGCAAGAACCCTAAAACCAAAATTCTGCAGAAATTTGTGAAACCCTAGAAACCCTAGGGTCAAAAATTCAAAATGCTAAGAATTTCACTCTGAGAGTTTATGGAGGTGCGTTGGAGAAGGTCGTACCCTTCTATGCCAAAATTAGCCTCAACGTCCAAGTATTAGAGGCTAAAACACCTCAGAGAAGGAGGGTCATACGTAATTGCAGCAAACCCTAGAGGTTGTATGGAACTGCAGAAAAGGAGGGATGGATAGCATTAAATGCTTGTGCAGGGGTTCTTCAAGACCTATGCTCTGTAACCATGTTGATTTTTCAATAATCTAGGCTCAAGCATGAAGTTCATTCCATTTTTATCATTTTACTTTAACCATAAACATTTGCAGTTTCACCATTAACAATTTGTTGCAGCAACCAAGATCACAAGAAGAAATACCATGCACAAGTACACAAGAAGTATCCTGGGAAACCCTTCTCAACAAGGGAAGAAAACCCATCCAATCCTTTGCTATATTCTTCAAGAGAAACACCTCCCACACCATAAACCTAGCACACAAAAGGGTACTCACAAACCCTAGAAGACTAGCGCCCAAGAGAGGTGCGCACTTTTTCCAAGAACAATTACTTGCTAAATTTTCCAAACTCACACTTGTGTTATGATTCCTCAATGGGGAATTTACCTTTATTTATATTACACTGATTCTATCAAAAGTAGTGTCTATTGGCACAACAGGGCCGGCCTCAATAACTCACAATATAATTAATAATTACCATATTAATTATCTTTTCCATTAATTATGTTTCAGTTTATGGTGGGGCCGACCTGTACCCTTTACATCACAAATAGGGTTACAGGTAAGTCTACTCTTGGACAATATAGCAAGGGATCTCACACACCCACTAGTGCTCAAACACTAGGGGCACATCCATCTGTGTTCAGACACAAGGATGTCCACATCTCTATCTCACTGTGTCTCACAAGAGAATCACACTCACTAGTGCTCAGCCACTAGGATCACGTTCACTTGTGCTTAGCCACAGGCACGCCCAACTCAGCAGATCTCTTTCTCACTACGTCTCACAAGAGAATCATCTGGAGTATCACATCATCTCAACTCTTTACACATGAGACCAATACATCATTTCATCTCTATCTCAGAGAGAATGACACACCCAACTCATGGGCTTCCCCAAACACAGGGACACAACATTCCATCTATATCTCAAAGAGGAACCACACACCCAGCTCATGGGCTTCCTCACCCCGCACAGGGGCACAACATTCCATCTCCATCTCAAAGAGGAACCACACACCCATCTCATGGGCACACCCAAATCATGGGCACACCCAAATCATGAGCTCTCTCTCAAGTCGACTCACTCAGTCTGTGTCCTAGAGGATGTCTCACGCAACTGTAATCATCAACATCTTAACACTACTTATTGGTGCTGTTCATAACATCTCCTAACTAAATTTTTTTTATTTTATCGAGTGTCATAGGGAAGAGTGTTGACTAGAATTGACAAATGACAACCAATTATAATTGGCAAAACTATGAGCATAGAAACAAATCCCTCATGCCCAATTACTTATAAATCCATTGGTCACAAGGCATACTAAAGTGCCAATTAATCGATGTTGTGCTTTAATTAAGTTTGATGGGATTTTTAATTAAATGACAGGGTTTTTAATAATGCAAGAAAAATACCCCAAAACCATCCACTAATGTAAAGTTTGAGTTCAAATTCACTCCTCACACATGATGACCACTAGATCCACTAGTCACACACCTCATATTGTTTAGTGGTGTTGGATATTACCATGACAACAAGAATTATTAAAAATAGCATTAATTGATGAGAATTTTTAAATAAGGGGTTAAACTTGATTTCCCCTACCACAAGCAACCTAAAGTTGCAAAGATGGCATTTTACACCTACAAAAGGGAAAATCAACCTCACCCTACTCATATTCAATTCACCATTTCTCCATCATGTTAATTATTTCTTGTTAAGCATGCATTGCCTTCATTAAACTAGTATGCTAGTCTCATTGTTATGGTTTGCTTAACAAAATATTGGACAGCGAAAATACTATGTTAGCATCTCTCTCTCACACAAACATCTTGTTAACCCATATTTGATCTTATGTTAGCCTCTCTCTCTCACAAGCATCTTGTTAACCCATATATGATCTTATGTTAACCCCTCGCTCTCTCAAGCATCTTGTTAACCCATATATAATCTTATGTTAGCCTCTCTCTCACACAATGATATTGTTAACCCATATATGATCTTATGTCATGTGCTTATAAGGGGCTTGCTTCTACAAAGCATCGAATGAAAAAATAAGACACAAAAGCAAAATTAAAGAGAATGAGTGCAACACCAAAACCCAATGTGATTGACTCAAGCAAGGAGCAAAGAGGCATCCTCAAACCAAAGAAAACACAATGGGATGCAAGAGGTACTCACCCGACTCGAAGGAAGATCCATTGTTGAATAAGCCTCATGCCTTACTCAAGGAAAATCCATTGGTGAACTAGCCTCATGCCCAATGACACAATGTAGGAAGGATGATAAGCCATCAACTACTCGAGCAACGAACCAAAGATAACACAAATTTCAGCAAGATAACAAATTAAGTACTAGTGTGCAAGCAAAGGCAAAAGACAAACATTGAGGTGATGAAAAGCCTTTTCTTGAATTACTGTAAAAGCCTCATATATGTGAGCCAATTTGTAATTTCCTATTTTCATGAAGAAAAATATTCTTACACTTAGTTGAATAGTCAAAGTGAGAATAAGACAAAACTAGGAAGTCAAGAACCACCTAGGGTAGCTCAAAGTCACCTAGGATAGTTGAAGGCCAAGAACTACAAACCAAAACTTTAAATAGAGCCATTGCGATCAAGCAAAGGACAAACCAAAACTACAAATAGAGATATTGCATTCAAGCAAAGAGTTATCTTTTTAACATTATAAGCTATATTCATTGTTAATAAAAACATAACTATTAACTGGTGTTTTTATACTCTTACAGTGCAAGTTATCTTGTAGATGTGAACATTCTAACGTGTAAAACTCTTCTTGTGTTATAAGAGTTATTCTCACTTATCTTATGCTTGCTAACTATACAAAACAAGGAGCTTTGCAACAAGTTATCTTGTAGATGTGAGCATTCTAACTTGTAAAACTCTTCTTGTGTTATAAAGGTTATTCTCACTTATCTTATGCTTACTAACTATACAAAACAAGCAGCTTTGCAACTATTGGATAGTATTCTTGATTGCTAAGGATCTCCAATTATACATATGCTTAGTGTCTTAGATTGATCAAGACCATTCTGCCTATCTCATTTCATTTTGGCTTTGATTACTCACTGGTTTTGTAACAGATATGTTTTTATCATAGGGATCATTTCACTTTGAAAGAGAGTTTGGAGGATTGGTTCAAGTCCATTTATGATAGCAAAAAGGACTATTCGCATTACTGGCCACATTTCCAAGTCTTGTTCTTTGCTTCTTTAATTAAGATTTAGTTAACTGCATTTTGCATATTAAATTTAGCTACGTTTCATTCTCCATATTCATCCCATCTTCATCCCATCTTCATTTATATTTTTGTATTTACATCCATTTTCATTCTCCATATTCATCCCATCTTCATTTATATTTTTGTATTCACATCTATTAGTTATAGTTAGATTAGTTTAGGTAAAATAAAGTGCATTAGTTTAGATAAAATAGTTAAATTTGTTTAGATAAAATAGAGTGCATTAAAAAAATATCTTTCATAAAACAACTCACCATATTAGAAAAACTTGTCATTTCAACAAAGAAAAATTTAATTGTGATTGACAAAGATCATTTCCCTATAGATAAAATAGAGTTCATTAAAAAAATATCTTTCATAAAACAACTCACTATATTAAAAAAAACTTACCATTTCAACAAAGAAAAATTTAACTTACCATTTCAACAAAGATCATTTTCCTTAAAAAAAAAAATTAGATAAAACTGAAAACATTAAAAAAAAAAAAAACATAACAGCAAAGCTTGGCATTTCAACCCAACCATCCTTGAGGAATGGACCCTACTCAT
>JASDQU010104293.1:208687-243471 GCA_032191745.1 Picea mariana
GATTTTCACAGCATTCTCAGCTGCTTCTTTTACCATTGGATCCTGTACTCGGACTGCATGCCAAAGTGATGTCTGGTATCCATCTGGTTTTCATATAGCATACCCTAGTTTTAATCAGGTTTTTGCATGCATAATACAAGTAAAACACAACCCAAACATATTGTATTAAATAGAAAATAGAGTGGATAGAGAAATCTCTGCATATATTTTAACAAAGCATAGAGTGCACAAGGATCAAAATAGAGAAGTTCCAGTAATAATAGGCATGAGGACCAGGCCAGTCTAACAATGTCAAGTAAAGGATGTCTCGTGGTTCGCTAGTGCTCCTACATTTCTAGTAAGAAAATTGTGTAGTGAATGCAAAGCAAGATTACCTTGATCTTCCACCTGAATCAAAGGATTGGTTGTTTCTCCCCAAAAAATAAAGAATATGAAGCTGGATTGTTGAATACAAAGAAAATTTTGAACTTGATCCTTAAACAATGTAGGGTAATGCAGGACATGGTACTAGTATCATAGAGGGGACAAATTTCATAATTAGCCCACTGGTTTACTTCAAACCAAATAGTCTATAACATTGTAACATGCCACTTCTACAACATAAATTGGTGGCTCAGAAGACATATAGACTTGGATTGTAGTCAGTAATAACATCCACCAATGATTAGACAATGAACACTAATAGTCATAATTTATCAAGGGTAGCTCATATTTGATGAGCATATGAGTAGGTTCCATCTTTTCTTCAAGGCACACAGAGGCAAGTTAATGTAGGGTAGGGTCTGCTTTCTCTTCAAGAGAGCAAAGGTGGATTTATCGTCTTTTATCGTTCCAACAACCAGTTCCACAAATTTTCACTAAGGTTTGTTTTCTCTTCAGGGCAGAAAAAGGCCAACTAATGAGCTGTGACAATTCAACTATCCCCTCTCCTTTTGGTACTGTCCACATTCTCTTTAAGGCACATAGAGGCAGACTAACGTGCCTTTATCGTTCAACCAACCCCTTGGGGGAGAGCCTGACTTCTCTTTAGGGCACATTCCCATGTAGTAATGTTAACATTTTAACAGCCTTCTTTGCCTTTACCGTTCAACAAACCCCTTGGGGGAGAACCTGACTTATCTTTAGGGCACATTCCCATGTGGTGTTAACACTTTAACAGTATGAGTAGGAGGTGACTACTGTTTAGGGCACATGTTAAAACGTGTTAACATTTTTGGGAGGGCGTGACTACTCTTTAGGGCACATGTTAAAACATGTTAACATTTTTGGGAGGGCGTGACTACTCTTTAGGGCACATGTTAAAACATGTTAACATTTTAACTGTATGTGTAAGAATGTAAGAACTGTATGTGTAAGAACTGCTTCTCTTCATGGCACATAGAAGCATACTAATGGGCATTTGGCAGTTGTAAGACCTACTTTCTCTTCATGGATCATAGAGGTGGAATATAGAGTTTATCTTGTCTATGCGTAGGAACTGCTTCTCTTCATGGCACATAGAAGCATACTAATTTTGCAGTTGTAAGACCTACTTTCTCTTCATGGATCATAGAGGTGGAAAATAGGGTTTATCTTGTCTATGCGTAGGAACTGCTTCTCTTCATGGCACATAGAAGCATACTAATGGGCATTTGGGAGTTGATGACTGTATGAGTTGCTTTCTCTTCATGGATCATAGACCTGCTTTCCCTTCATGGGTTGTAGACCTGCTTTCTCTTCATGGATCATAGAGGTGGAATATAGGGTTTATCTCGTCTATGCGTAGGCGTAGGAATTGCTTCTCTTCATCACACATATAAGTATACTAATGGGCATTTGACAGTTGATGACTGTATGAGTAAGACCTACTTTCTCTTCATGGATCATAGAGGTGGAAAATAGGGTTTATCTTATCTTCATTTTCATGGCACATATAAGCATATTAATGGGCTTTTAACAGTCAACAACGAATGTATGAGTAAGTCATGTTTTCTCTTCATCGATCATAGAGGTGGAATAATGAGCTTTAACCCTTTAACCACACCCTTAAATTTGTCTTCATTTGAATACAGACAAAGGTATGCTAATAGACTTATATCATTTAACCACCCCCCTTCCAATAGGCTCTGCCTTCTATATAGGGAATGAAGGCAAAGATGGAGTAATGGACTAATGGGCTTTTAGAGTTGAATACTCCCCTTTTTCGTAGGTCTACCTTAACTTTGGGGAAAACGTAGGCAAACCAATTAGCCTTCCCCATTCAACCTCATCCTCTTCACAGCTTTGTCGGCTCCTTTTGAGAAGGTGATCTGGAAAGTGTTTGAACTCACCCAGACAAATATGGAACAAAATTGCAACCACATAGACCGTAAAGCCAATGTCAACCTCCCAAACTAGAATGAGAAGGTGGGTGCCTAAAATGTCTGGAGTTAATTTAATTCTACCTCAAAATTGAATATCTAAATGTATAAATTGATGGGAGTCCGTACAAGGAATGCTTTGCACTTATAGCTATACCTTTATCAGCATCCAGCTGTTTGAAATCCTCTAACTGCGTGAAATTGTTCCACGGCACCACCCATACTTTAGCCAAGTACAACCCAGTGGTTCGGTGACCATCCAGAGCCTCCATTGTCAAGTAATACACCATCCCCGACACCATTTGTTCTCGTGCTTTCACCACTTTCGAAAATGAAAGCTGCGCATTCTGGGCGCCCAAAAATCATCACAACACACAATTTTAACCTTTTATCCCAAATAACTACTGCCAATGAAAACCCAAATCTTCTTAGGAATTCAGAATTATAAGAAAATGAAATTATTGTACCCTCTAAGAAAGAAATGGGAATAGACAGACAGACAAACCTTTTGCTTATTGAATTCATTCAAGGCAAAGCGCGCAAGTCCGTCAATCCGAGGGCTATGCTGAAAATTTGGGACGTCGCGGACTGCACCGGCATAAAAGGCCAGAGTATTCGTCCCAAAGAAACATAGAAGTGTTATCACTATCGCCACTGTTAATTTCAGACACGCCAGTGGCCGGGAAACATTGCAGTTACCTGAAATCGCCATTTCCGTATCTAGACTACTTGTGCCCTCTGTCGTTGCTCGGTCCGTTCAAAACTCTCAGCTCTCCAGATTGCTTTTATATATGTTTTTTCAAATCCCAAACGGCCACCGACTCCCTCGCCTCTCACCTATGCGCCCATAGAAGGTGAGGTGGCGTGGTTTACAAAGACAAGTGTTTTATATTGTTTTTTAATTTATTATGTAATAATTATTTTGTGGCTTTTCATTCTATGAATTTTTTAAATTATTAATAAGTTATTATAATAATAATATATTTGGAAGGTTATGGCTTTGCCAGACATTCAACAGACCCTGACGTGAAGTGTATATATTTTACTTTTCTTTTAATTTAAATTTTGTAACATTAAAAAAATACATATTCGTAATTGTTAATTCTCTTAAATTAAGTGATTAAATTATTAATTCACTTAAATTAAGTGATTAAATATTATAAATGATATCTAAATTAAGTGATTAAATATTTTATTTTTTCTAAATTTAAATTTTGTAACTTTAAAAATACATATTTATAATTATTAATTATTTAAATTAAGTAATGAAATATCATAAATGATATCTTAATTTAAAATTTATTTATTATTAGATATTTTATTAAAAAAATAATTAATATTTAAATAGACTTTCAAACTTTAAAAACACTTGAAAACATTGTTGAAAAATTAATAATAGTTTAATCATTTAAACAGCAAGTTATGATAAAATATGAATTTATTCTTTACTTTTATTTTTATTTAACTATAAAATCTAATTTGGATAAGAATTATATCATCATCATACTCAATCTTTAAATATGGTTCTATCGGATCTTTAACATAGTTGAAAATTTAATAATAGTTTAATCGTTTAAACAGCAAGCTATAATAAAATATTAATTTATTCTTTACTTTATTTTTATTTAACTATAAAATATAAAATCTAATGTGGATAAGAATTATATCATCATCATACTCAATCTTTAAATATGGTTCTATCCGATCTTTAAATATAGTTATATCATTATGGACCCAGAAGAAACTAACATGTATGTATTTATTAAAAAAAAAAAAAATCATATTATTCATATTATCAATAATAATAATTATTTAATTTTAAGGTTATAATTTAGTTAGATATCAAATTTAATAATAATAATTATTTAATTTTAAGATTATAATTCAATTAGATATCAAATAGATGTACGATAATTTTTTATTTGTGGGACAAGAAATATTTTCTATAAAGTGATTTAACTATTAAAGTTATAAAAGTTTAAGTGGGTTTAATAGTTAAGAACATGTGTTTCCTCTTAAGAGGTCACAAATTCAAAACCAAAGCGGGGTAGGGTAGGTATACCTCAGGAGTCCCTTGTCCCACAAACAATGGGGTCTCATATACCAATTTGATGTGGCTTGATCATGACCTTAAAAATAGATTATTATTTATATTTTTATAAAATGATTTAACTATTAAACTTATAAAAATATATATTTTTTATTTATTTAGGATTAAACATCTAAAACCTCTTAAAAGAAAACACATGCTCTTAACTATTCAACCCATTCAAATTATATATCATTAACATTCTCTATTTCACTACTATAAAACCTTTATAATCTAACATACTCTATTAAAAACCATCCCTAATAACAAACTCTACTAAAATTTCATCATACATTATAGTTTGTACTTGGAATAGTGTTAAAATATTAAAGTTTAGAGTTTAGGATTTATTGGTTGAACATTAATGGGTAAGCCAATAATGTATTTTATTTTTAATTACATTAAATAGTTTGTTTATCTAAATATATTAGATTTGAAAGAATTGATTAACCAATTATGTATTTGTTTAAGTGCACTAAATAATTTATTTATATAAATATATTAGTTTTAAAAGACGAATATGTATTTAAAAAATTTGCAGTTTGTTAGCGGTGGAAAGCTCTGTGGAAGGTGAAGGCACCTACCAAATCAAAATTGCTCATGTGCTTAGCTCTATGAGATGAGGTCCTGACTTGGGACCATTTACAACAAAGAGGTAAGGTGGGACCTAGCAGGTGCTCTTTGTGCAAACTTCATGAGGAAACAAACTCCCATATATTTTTGCATTGTACTTATTTCTTTTAGGCTTGGCGAGAGGTTGAAGGATTTCTTGGTTTTCACTCACCGTGGCATGGGTGAACTATTGAAGCTTGTTTACAATATGGGTTCTCAAGGAAGGCACTGGAAAGTATTCAAGTAGTGCCATATTTGGTTATGTGGGGGATTTGGCTTGCAAGGAATGCTTCTCTGTTTGAGGATAAACATCTCCCTACTTCTCAAGTCTCTACTCAAGTGATGGGATTACTTCCCTATTACAAGGAGGTCCCAAAAAAAAATTCTCCTAGGGGTCTACGGGAACTACAAGTGGATAAATCTATGCCTTGGGGATATTTTGAAGGATCTTGTCAAGGACAAAACAAAATTGTTGGTCGTGGGTTTTCCTTCTTCCTTTCCGATTCACATTACTTTCATTTCAAAGCAAACTTGGGTAGTGGGACCAGTAACATTGGAGAAATTATGGCTCGTTTTTATATGCTTAAATTTGTCTTGGGTAGGGGTATGAGATCCTTCCAGGTATTTGGTGACTCCCTTTTGGTCATAAATTGGATGTGTGAAAAGGCTCATATTCAAAATATTATCCTACTTGATGTAGTTAAACAATTGAAGGAGATTGCTAGAGATTTCTAGGATATTAGGTTCACTCATATATAGAGAGAGTAGAATCAAATTGTTGATAAACTTTCCAAAGAAGGTGTGTAGTTAATGGAGAATCATTTTTTCCTTTATGAATTTCATGATGGTCATTATGTTGTTATTATATAGTCTTATATTGATGTATTTTGAAGTTGTCATTTATGATCAAGTATATAATATATCCATCATGGAACTATTGGTGACAATTATCTATGTCTATTTGTTGAGCTTTAGTTTAGCTCTGGCTTTTGTAGTACTTAATTAATTCCCTTTTGAAGGACCTTTTTGGACAATGCTTCGAGAACCTTATGATTGTATTTTCTATTTTGATTGAATAAGAAATATGTTTTTCCCTTGGAAAAAAAATGTTCTTAAGAAATTTGAATTTTGGTGGAGAAATAATAATATCCTTGCTTTGCGAACCAGTCAACCAAACTAATTACTAAACCTCATTATTCAAAAAATATAATATCACGAACATATGCAATATCCACTCTAACTTCATTTGTTTTATTTCCTTTAATTTTATTTAGAGGAAAAGCTATCCTACCAAATGTGTAGTGTGTAAAGAAAGTGTTTCAAGTATTTTGGAGAGCCTTCCCCCTTGGAAATAATACGTGCAATAAATTACCTCTCTAATTGGTTTGACTACTCATATAGCCTATATAGAGTTGAAACTAGTCAAGCATTCAAGTGAGCATGAACTTATTCATTTTCATTTCTTTACCGATTGCCTAATCCTACATCCCATCCTTAAACTTGAATCCAACAAAGCCCAGAATGTGGAGAAGCTCAAAGTTTAATCTTTCAAACATAGCCCTAAAGTTTTAGCATTCTAGATCATTAATCTATTTAACTAGATGGTGACCCATGGCTTTCCACTTTTTTGGACCTTCCATATCATTCATCCCATCTACAAAAAGGGAGAGTCACCAGAATGATCCTAGTAACTACAACACTATTTTGGTGGAGAAGTAATAATATTCTTGCTTTATGAACCAGTCAACCAAACTAATTACTAAACCTCATTATTCACAAAATATGATATCAAGAACATATGCAATATCCACTCTAACTTCATTTTTTTTCTTTCCTTTAATTTTATTTAGAGGAAAAACTATCCTACCAAATGTGTAGTGTGTAAAGAAAAGTGTTTCAAGTATTTTGGAGAGGCTTCCCCCTTTGGAAATAATATGTGCAATAAATGACCTCTCTACTTGGTTTGACTACTCGTATAGCCTATATAGAGTTGAAACTAGTCAAGCATTCAAGTGAGCATGAATTTGTTCATTTCCATTTCTTTACGGATCACCTAATCCTACATGCCATCTTTAAACTTTAATCCAACAAAACCCAGAATGTGGAGAACCTCAAAGTTTAATCTTTCAAACATAGCCCTAAAGTTTTAGCATTTCAGATCATTAACCTATTTAACTACATGGTGACCCATGCCTTTCCCCTTTCTTGGACCTTCCACATAATCCATCCCATCTACAAAAATGGATAGTCACCAAAATTATCCTAGTAACTACAACACTATTATGGTGGACCATACCTTGGATACAATCTTTCCCACGACCTTGGACATTCACATCTCTAGATGGTTAGATACAAAGAGGTTGACAGCCAAAGGAAAAGTAGGATTCAATAAAAACCATCATACCAATAATCATATATTTTCTTTGATTTCCATTATCGAGCAGGCTAAATCAAACAAGCGCAAAGTATAATGTTGCTTCATGGCTTCCACAAGGCATTTGACAAGGTTCCTCGATACTTGTTTGCTAACATAATTAAATCTTTGGGCCTTCCACCCTTGGTAGTCTCACTTGTGATGACAGTTTATGAGACCATTGTTAACAAAGTATAAACAAGGAATAGTGAGATAGAGTAGGTCCAAAGCACTATAAGAGTTAAACAAGGCTACACACTCTCTCCTACACTTTTTGGACTCTACATTGATGAGCTAAAGGAAATCATATCAAATTCATTAGGTACCTCAAATGGTTACTTACTCTTCAAACTCTATTGTTATTCTTGAATAATTACACCAGCACAATAATGGAGCAAATATATTCAACAATAATGCACACCCAACTCAAACTTTCTCATTACCAAAGCATATATTTATACATGAGAGGAGATGTCTTGGGAAACTATCATCTCCTACAATCACTCAAGAATCTCTCCAACAATCTCTCCACAATCTCTCAAGCATATTTCTCTAACTCAAATTAAACCTTTGAGATATAACAACTAACAATAATTAACCTAGAACAAATGATTCATTATTCCAACATTTCTCCCCCACGATGATCATTTGGGAATATTATGAGATCATCTCTGAATTTGCCCTTTGATAGTGCTTTGGTGAATATATTGGCTACCTGTTCTTTTGTTCTGCAATACATGATCTCGATCACACCTTGCTTAACCAAATCTCAAACAAAATGATATTGAATATCAATATGCTTGGTCTTCTTGTGAAAAACTAGATTCTTGGTCATTTGAATAGCACTTTGATTATCACATATAAATTGAGTGGGTTGTTCATGTTGCTCCAAAATTCTTCTTAACCACACTGCTTCACATGTTGTTATCATTGTGGCTTTATACTCTGATTCTGCTATGGAGAGAGAAATTGTAGGTTGATAATTAATACTCCAAGCAACTGTTGTTGAAACCATGCTAAATGAATACCCTAAAGTTGATTTCTTGTCATCCATTCACCCTACCCAATTTGAATATGTATAACCAATCATCCTAAAATATTATGTAGATCTGTATACTAAACCATAACCAATTGTACCACATAGATATCTCAAAATCCTCTTATCTACTTTCCAATGCAGTTCCTTGGGTTTTGTCATGAATCCAAATACCATACTGACTATAAAAGATATATTTGGTCGAGTTGTAGTTAAGTGTATCAAACTTCCAACCAATTGACAATAAAAAGTAACATCAATTGAATTGGAGTCATCATGTTTGTATAACTTCAACCCAAATTCCAAAGGAGTTGTCGCTGGCTTGCAACTCAACATTCTGAACTTCTTAATAATATCCCAAGTATACTTGGCTTGTGACATGAAAATATTATCTTCCTTCTGTCAAACTTCAATACCCAAGAAAGAATGCAAGTCACCAAGATTTGGCATCTCAGATTTAGAAATCATATGTGACTTAAACTTTTGAAATAGTTCAGCAGTGTTCCTCGTGTAGATCAAATCATCAACATATAATGCAACGATCAGAATGTTCTGTTGTAACTAAAAGATATAGAGATTGGGCTCAGCTAAAATTTCAACTAAACCGTGATCCTGAAAATATTTATCAATTCTGGAATACCATGCTCTTGGCGCTTGTTTGAGATCAAACAAGGCCTTCTTCAACTTGCAAACACAATCCTCTTTACCTGGAACTTCAAAATATTCTGGCTACTCTAAAAAAAATTCTTCATCTACATATCCATTCAAGAAATCTAATTTAACATCCATATGAAAAAGTGTCCATTATTAATGTGCAACCAATGCAAGTACCATCCTAATTGTGTCCATCTTTGCCACTATAGAAAATGTCTCATCATAATCAATTCATTCCCTATATGCATAGCCCTTTGCAACTAACCATGCTTTATACTTATTAATTGTGCCATTGTAATGTCCCTTTCCAAATAGGAGCTCCAGAAAAGGAGGCTTAATGGTCTAAACCACCCCGTTAGACTATAGCCAGGGCCAAAGAGGGGTAAACAAGGTTACTAGAGGTCACTCTAGTCACAGGTGTTATATTCAGAAAGTGGCATTGAGCTAACAAGGGTTAACAATGCTTTTAAGTCATTATGAGCTAAAAATAGAAGTTAACAGTGAATTAGGGTTTCAGCAGTGATTTAGGGTTTCAGCATGATTTAGGGATTTGGAAAGCTATAAAGGAAGGGTCAGCGACATAATTCATCATTATGCAGATTATCACTTGTCATTGAGGAGAAGAGGCACATCTCAGGAGAGATAGTTCAGTGTATTCCAGGAGGAAGACACCAGTTGGTTGATTTCGGTGTTGAAAGACACACCCTAGTCACCGAGAAGATCACCCAGGTCTTCCATCATTCTTCATTTATTCCACAGTGCTCCCATATTTCGGGTATTATCTTTTAGTTGATTATTTGTATTCCGGCTAAGATCCTTTTGTCCTTTTGATCTAGCCAAGTGTTGTTATTTTATTCAGCCGCAGTTGCTTATTTTCTGGCTAAGATCCTTTGTATGTTGATCTAGTCGAGTATTGTTAGTTATTCAGCCGCATTCGGCCATTTTGTAATCCACAGAGATATCATAATACAAACTTGCAGTCCTTTGTCGCATTTATTATTTGTATGATCATTTATATGCTGTAAAGCTTTGATCCTACACACACATTAGCAGTGTTTCTCAGACTAGCCAAGTCAGGAACATTACAGTGGTATCAGAGCTTTAGTCTTGCCAACCTGTGACTAAAGACAATGAGTGCAGCAGAAGACCCAGAGGGTCATGAACACGTAGGTGACGAATATGTCACTTACAACGGGCATCAGAAAAGAAGGCATAGGCCTGATTTTCCCCCTTTTCCACCTAGCTCAGAGGAAGAGGAAGAGGCACACAGAGAATTAGAGAGAAGGGCAGAGTGTGAGGCTAAGCGCAAGGCAGAGAGGATGCTAGGAGACAGATGTGAGTGACCAGAGGGCAGTGGCAAGGCCCCCATAAATCTAGAGGCATCTTTCATGCAGGTTATCAACGGTATGTTAGCTAGTCAACGGACCATGTTTCAGTCCTTGGCACAGGTGGTTGATAGATTGGCTAGAGTGGGCACCTCAGATACACAAGTCCCGCATGCAACATAAGCGAACTCCGGAGCAGGCAGTATACCCCAGTCACCCTCTCGCACATACACCTCTGCGAGTAGGATTCCCAGACCCTTGTTTCCCAGTTTCCAGAGGGCACTCTCAGTAGCAGCACCGCCACCAATAACACAGAGGCCACCCACTCATGTCGACGACATTGCAGAGTATAGGAGGGAGTACGCAGCATTGGGTCATGACTTCCATCATGACATGACCTTAGTCGAGTACTATGGACTCATACTCAGGAACCGCCCCAGAGAGTCACAGAGGGGAGGACCACAACAGCAGTAGGGGCATAACCTCGATTTCATTCGAAAAGTTGGGAAACTCACCATCCCTTCTTTCGATGGATCGTCCAAATACACCGCCAGAGCTTGGGTACAGAAGCTAGACACGTATTACAAGCTCAACCAGATGACCAAGACAGAGGCCATCAGTTTTGCAACCTTACACTTGGAGGGTGAGGCACACAAGTGGTGGCATCATGGACTAGTGACATTGGGTCATAGTCGTATCACCTCCTATAGGGAGTTTACAAATAGGCTCGTGGATAGGTTTGACAAGAAGGATCTTGAGATACACTTCAGGGATCTAGCCCAGTTGAGACAAACTAGCACAGTAGAGGCATTCATCACAGAGTTTCAGTGGGTATCCATGGCAGTGACAGATATATCAGAACCTAGGTTGATCATGCTATTCACAGAAGGACTCACAGAGCCTTTGAGAGGATGGGTGAAGGCATACAGGCCTCCCACTTTGCAGGATGCCATCCTTTGCACTCGAGATCTGGCAGACTCAGTGCCAAAGACTAAAACTTTCTCCAAACCATTTGTGCCCCAGAGGGATCAAGACAAGAAACCATTCCAGATAGAATGGAAGGGCAAGGAGAAGTTGGATGATGAGACTAGGCGAGAGCTTATGAGGAAGAAGCTTTGCTTCAGCTGTAGAGATCCTTGGGTCTCAGGCCACAGGTGCATGGGCAAGGGAGAGATTCATTATATTGAGGTAGCAACAGACAGCGTGGATAGTGAGGAGGAGGAGCAGGATAGTGGATCCACTAGTTCAGAAGAGGAGTCAGCACCAGCAGAGGAGCAGCTTCCTCGTAGACCACTGACACCGACAGGAGCCCATCCTCCAGTAGTCCCACAACCGCCAGAGTAGGCTAACAGGAGGAAACCAGCAAAGGGAGGAGTCATAGCGACCCTTCCCGGTGCTCCCAGGTATGATACCCTCTGTATCAGAGGGATTATTCAGTGGCAATGAGAAATCTCCCCGATAGATGGTGGGGCCACCCACAACTTCATTGACGCTTCACTAGTATCAAGATGAGCACTTCAGACAGAGGAGTTTGAGGTGTTTGATGTTGCAGTAGCAGATGGCCACACAGTGGAGTGTCTAGACAGGATTCCAAACTTAGATATGAAGTTAGGCAACTACACAGTGAGAGACACATTTTATGTGGTTGACCTATCGGACATGGATGTGGTGTTAGGAGTTTAGTGGATGATTACCTTGGGAAAAATCACTACCAACTACCAAACCTTGGAAATGGGATTCAGAGATCGCGATGGGAAGAAGGTTGTTCTAAGAGGTATGTCGACAGGAGCACCTAGGACATTTTTAGCCAAGAGGATGGAGAGGATATTCATACATGGGGAGGTAGCATATGCCGCAGAATGCTTGATCACTACTCAGAAGGATTCAAAATATCGACAACAATACCACACAGAGATCAAGAATTTATTGGGACGACATTAGCAGGTCTTTGAGGCAATCCCACCAGGGAGACCACCTGACAGGGGGTTTGAGCACACCATTGAGTTAGAGGAGGGGGAAAAACCTATGATCACCCCCCCCTATCGTCATCCCAGGAGGTTCAAGGATGAGTTAGAGAAGGCAATCAAGGAATTGTTGGCGATGGGACACATCAGACTGAGCAGCAGCCCATTTGCTTCTTCAGTTGTCTTAGTTCTGAAGAAGGATGGCACCATGAGGATGTGCATTGATTATTGAGCCTTGAACAAGAAAACCATCAAAAATCGATACCGTATCCCACACATTGACGAGTTGATGGATGAACTGCATGGGGCAGTTTTCTTCTCAAAAATTGATCTATGCTATGGATATCACCATATCAGCATCCGAGAGCAGGACATAGAAAAGACGACATTTCGATGTCATTTTGAACACTTCGAGTTCCTGGTTATGCCATTTGGGCTAACCAATGTACCCGCTACATTCCAGTCTTGCATGAACCATATATTCAGGGATCAGTTAAGGAAATCAGTCTTGGTTTTCTTCGACAACATATTGATCTATAGCAGGTCATGGCAAGAGCATATGAGGCACCTGGATGAGGTATTGAGCATCATGGAGGCACAGTCATTATATGCCAAAGAGTCCAAGTGTGAATTCGGTATGACAGAGCTACTTTAATTAGGCCACATCATCAGTGCACAGGGGGTACAAGTGCACCAAGAGAAGATCAGGGCCATTCTGGATTGGCCGACGCCCAAGAATGTGATAGAATTGAGGACCCTCTTCGGGCTGTGCAGCTATTACAGGCGGTTCATCCGGGGTTTTTCTCAACTTGGAGCACCGCTGACAGATCTTACCAAGCATGGGGCCTTCATATGGACCGAGAAATCACAGGAAGCCATTGATCACATGAAGGAAGTCATGGGCACTTGTCCAATGTTGGCACTACCAGACTTCACCCTGCCATTTGTACTAGAGTGTGACGCATCTGGCGAAGGGATCGGTGCAGTTTTGATGCAGGGAGGACACCCCATTGTATTCGAGAGCTGGAAGCTTAGTCAACCTGAGAGGTTGTACTCCATTTATGACAAGGAAATGTTGGCAATCATGCATGCCTTAACCAAGTTCAAACAATATTTGGTGGGCAGCAAATTTGTGGTCAAGACCAATCACAACAGTTTGAAGTATTTCCTTGAGCAGAAGGACCTCAGTGAGCGCCAACAGAAATGGGTGACGAAAGTACAGGCATTTGACTTTGACATAGAGTATGTCAAGGGGAAGAAGAACATTGTGGCCGATGCACTACTGAGGAGACCTGCGGCATGTTCTTTGATGGAGATTTCAGTAGATTGGAAATCCCACTTGTTAGTGGAATATTCCAAGAACAAGTTCGCTTGTGAGGTGATGGATGGGCAGATACAGGATGATCGGTACAGGGTCATTGACGATGTCATATTTTACAAGGATAGAGTTTACTTGGTGCCAGATTCAAGGCTTAAGAAGAAAATCCTCACTGCAGTTCATGATTCACCTCTAGCAGGCCATCGGGGGTTTTTCAAAACCTACAGACAGATCAGAGAGAGGTTCTCATGGAAGGGCCTCAAACAAGACGTTATGCGACACGTCAGTGAGTGTGTGACTTTCCAGCAGAATAAGTTAGAGCATGCTCTTCTGGCAAGGCTACTTCAGCCACTCCCCATTCCAGAGCAGAAATGGGAAAGTATATCTATGGACTTCATCACCAGTCTACCCAAGGTCCAGGGTAAGGACTGTATCTATGTAGTGGTCGACAGATTGACCAAGTTTGCTCACTTCTACGCCATACTGACAGAGTATAGTGCAGTTCAGATAGCCGAGCTTTTCTTCAGGGAGGTCTTCAGACTTTATGGGTTGTCGAAGAACATCGTCAGTGACAGGGACAGTCGGTTCATAGGGACATTGGAGAGAGTTGTTTCAGTTGGTGGGGACAGAGTTGACACCTAGCACCAGCTATCACCCTCAGACAGATGGGCAGACTAAGATTGTCAACAAGTGGGTTGAAGGGTATTTGAGGAACTATGTAGGAGGACAGCAGAGAACGTGGGTAAAGTGGTTACATTTAGGGGAACATTGCTACAACACCACCTTCCACATGTCCATTGGTATGACTCCCTTCCAACCATTGTACGGATATGATGCTCCCACTTTGGTAGACTTGGTCTTCGGGGAGAGCAGAGCTCCCAAGGCTAAGGATTGGATCATAGAGAGTCAGGAGATTCTCAAATTGTTGAAAGAGAACTTGCAGACGGCGCAAAACCGACAGAAGATAAGCGCGGACAGGCACAGGATAGAGCGCAAATTTGAGGTTGGAGATTTGGTTTTCTTGAGACTCCAACCCTACAGACAGTCATCTCTAAAGAATAGTGGAGCCGAGAAGCTCAAGCCTAGCTTTTATGGTCCTTACAGGATCATGCGCTGAGTAGGCGAGGTTGCTTATGAGCTAGAGCTTCCAGAGGGGAGCAAGATTCATAACGTGTTCCACATGTCTTGCCTCAAAAAGGTAGTGGGACAATTCATTAACACATCAAAGGAGCTTCCTCCATTGGATGAGGAGGGACAATTGGAGTTAGTTCCGGAGGAGGTTTTGGAGTTTCGGGAGCGGAAACTAAGGAGCAGGGTCATCAAAGAGTGTTTGATCAGATGGAGAGGGATTCCAGTAGAGGATGCTACTTGGGAGAGTGAGCAGGTGTTGCAGCACCCTGGACTGGTATTGCTTGAGGACAAGCAATTTCGGGAAGGGAGGACTGTAATGTCCCTTTCCAAATAGGAGCTCCAAAAAAGGAGGCTTAATGGTCTAAACTACCCCATTAGACTATAGCCAGGGCCAAAGAGGGGTAAACAGGGTTACTAGAGGTCACTCTAGTCACATATGTTATATTCGGAAAGTGACATTGAGCTAACAAGGGTTAACAATGCTTTTAAGTCATTATGAGCTAAAAATAGAAGTCAACAGTGAATTAGGGTTTCAGCATGATTTAGGGTTTTGGAAAGTTATAAAGGAAGGGTCAGCGACCTAATTCATCATTATGCAGATTATGACTTGTCATTGAGGAGAAGAGGCACATCTCAGGAGAGATAGTTCAGTGTATTATAGGAGGAAGACACCAGTTGGTTGATTTCGGTGTTGAAAGACACACCCTAGTCACCGGGAAGATCACCCAGGTCTTCCATCATTCTTCATTGATTTCGCAGTGCTCCCATATTCCGGGTATTATCTTTTAGTTGCTTATTTGTATTCCGGCTAAGATCCTTTTGTCCTTTTGATCTAGCCGAGTGTTGTTATTTTATTCAGCCGCAGTTGCTTATTTTCCGGCTAAGATCCTTTGTATGTTGATCTAGTCAAGTATTGTCAGTTATTCAGCCGCATTCGGCCATTTTGTAATCCACAAATATATCATAATACAAACTTGCAGTCCTTTGTCGCGTTTATTATTTGTATGATCATTTATATGCTATAAAACTTTGATCCTACACACACATTAGCAGCGTTTCCCAGACTAGCCAAGTCAGGAACATTACAGCCATTTTATTTATACTTAGTTTTATAAACCCATTTAGTACCAATTACTTTTTTTCCTTTTGGTAAACTGACTATAACACACTCGACTCCTTAATACTCTTTTAAGGGGTGGGGCATCATAAATTCGTTTTTCCTTAACTAACTCATCTCAAATCATCTCTCTGAGATGATTCACTCTCCTCTACTTGCCCGTAGCTTTCTAACAACTACTACCAGATTCTAAACTGACCCTTGGTTTATATCTTGCGGCTTCCCAAAGTTCTTCGGGTGTTCATTGGTTGAGGGCCACGTAACGCCCCCATGGCTTCATCTCGTTAGTATCATCTCTTGGTTCCTACCTCGCATAGGGAAGGTCCATCTATCAACCAATCTAACAACTGGCTTAATCCTTGTCTGACCCCCAGGCTAGCGGGGAATTCAGAGTTCGGCGCTTCGGTGTTGAACGTCTCCTTGCTATCTACGCACGAGACCTCCTGAAGTCCCGGAAGCTTGCCATGAGGTTCCGACCTTCGAACCTTTTTATGGTCTCTCTACAATGCTACATCCCAAATCCTCCAGAGTCTCAGTCACTTCACCAACCATGTTGGCTAGGCGAACACATACCAGGAACTGACATGTAGGAGAGGTCAGGGTGACATGTGTTACGTTCCAATGGGCCTATAGGGTATGTCATACACATGAATTTGGGTGACACATGGCACGTCAAGCTTGGGTCCACGTCACCCTAGGTGACGCCACTGCACCACGTCACCTCGGACTGATAGCCTTCTAACATTCCTCAGATCTCATGGTCGAGATCCGACCACATAGATTTATAGATCTACAGTTCTTATTACCTCGGGGATTCGGCATTCGAGAGTTTTTCAATGAAAACTCCTCTTTTCTCCCAAAGTTCCCAATCTTCGAACTAAAGGGGCTAGCGCCATGCGTCCCCGGTATATCGACGGTTGGGAAAGAACCCGAAGGATCCCTCGATCTACAATTCTGGGTTCTTCGCATCGCCTTTGGGGTTTTGGATTCCGGTTTAGTTGGTAAGATAGGTTCACCTAAACACACGGGGAACAGCTTAACGTCGGCCAACCTTACGGGTAACCGTAACTCTCGGTCGCCTTAGACCGGTTTATGACAATGAGGGCCAACAATACTCTGAAGTCTCGGACTTTGGGAGCTCCGAAGCCAGAAGGACTTAGCTCCCTTAGGCTTAGCGTAAGGTTCCTAGATGTTGGTCATATTCTCCCGAACAGATCTCGTCCATTCGTCTTCCAGACGAAAGGGTCTTCCCTTTCGAGAATTAAATCTTGATATCCTTCCTGATCTTCATCATGGAACTATTAAGGGTTTGGGCATGATATCTTGGTTGTACAGCAAGGATTCTGAAGGGGATAGTCTCATTAGACGGACAGGGCCAGATTGGCGCAATACTTTCTATCTCGGTCATCCTACAAGTTTATGTCCCAAGGCACCTTGAAGGCTAGTTGGGGTGCATAGAAAATGAATCAAAATCATAAGTTAAAGGGAAGACAAACGCATACACATAACTTAACCATTTCAATACATAAACCATTTATAGATATATAAATACATGCAGGCATCCATTATTCCCAATTCAAAACACAAGGCATGAAAACACTTATAAGAACCAAGAGTGATGCGACTATTGAAAAGGGTGCATGTTTCCACCCAACCATAGGCTCAGTCACTCCTAATAGATTTACCACTAGCCACCCCCAAGCTAGACCACGATGCTCTGAGATATAATCCTTTCTTCCGGCTCAGTGATAGTAGGGATATAGGTTACTCTCCTCCTTCCACAGGGTCTTGGAAATGGTTTACATTATACCAAGCAAGGAGGACCGCCTGATTACTTCCTCAGTCACTCAACAGCCTCATTTATTAGCTTGTATCATAACCCTACTAGCCATTTCCTGCGACCAGAACACGTTCATTTCTTAGTTCTTCCTTGAACCCGAGAGCTTAGTCTCTCGTCTCTGCACTCTTCCCAGGTCTTCCTCTTCCCACCACACCTTCCTTTCTTTCCTTTCTCAACAAGATTGTGTGTGGCTAGAATTCACAGTCTGTGGTCAGGTCTGAAATCCTTATAGATGGGTTATTTGCCACATCCCCTCATTAACTCTTGAGGAGGTATTCCCACCTACCAGCCTGACTGTAATTCATTCCTGGGTCAGAGGACTATTCTGGTCCTTAGCAATTAAATCCAGTAAGGTATTGGTTTGGTGGAGGTTAACGCAACCATTCATGGTCCCCTTCACCATCTCTTTCATACAATTCATGGTCTCTCTTAATACACCCCCCTTCCAGCAGTCATGCAACACATATCCATTTTCTAGCAAATAACATAATTTACATTCATTGACCTTTTATACAAAGGTCCATCAAATCAAACATTCACACATATTGAGTTTGTCATAGTCAAGATCTTGGCCACTATAGTTATATTTACAAACTAGGGGAAACAAGGTGTTACAATTCCCTCCCCTTTAAAGGAACATCATCCTCAATGTTCTATCTATCAACATGCTATGTATATACATAAATAAACAAAAATTGATATGCATGTCTCATGGCATCCTCCATTTCCCGTGTAACCTCATATGGACCAAAGTGTTTCCACTGCACCTTGACCTGTGCAATGTTTCGGTTCCTGAGTGGGGTTTCCTTTATGTCTAGTATGCATTGAGGTTCTGGTAGGAATTCTCCCTCCGGCTCCACCTGGATCACAAACCAGACAATTATATGATTAGAATCATGTACATACTTCTTCAATAATGAAACATGGAAAACAGTATGTGCCTTTACTGTGGGAGGGAGTGCTAGCCTATAGGCTACATGTCCCACTCTATCTAAGAATTCAAAGGGTCCACAATATCGAGGTGCCAGCTTGGCACAAGCTCCCATTCTCAGGGAACTCTTCATGGGCCTAACTCTAAGATAAACATGGTCTCATGTCTTGAACTCTTTGGGAGTTCTCTTTCTGTCAGCGTAACTCTTCTGTCTATCCTAAGAAATTTTCAGATTTTGCTTTATCTGAATCACTTGTTGTTCCATTTATTTTAGCATGTCGGGTTCGATTGTAATTCTATCCACCAGATTACTCCAGCTGATTGAAATCTTGCATTGTCTACCATTGAGGGCTTTAAAAGGGCTCATCTTCAGTGACTCTTGATAACCGTTGTTGTAGGCAAATTCTACCAATGGCAGGTAGTCTTCCCACTTCTTGGGCTGATGCATTACATGCATTCTTAACATGTCTTCTAATATATGGTTTACTCTTTCTGTATGTCCATCAATTTGAGGGTGGTAGGTTGTGCTAAACAACAATTTAGTCTCAGAACCAGCCATTAAAGACTTCCAAAAGCTTGAAGTAAACTTTGTGTCTCTGTCAGATATAATCTCCCTATGCATGCCATGTAGTCTAAATATCTCCTTTATGAAGATGTTGGCGATATCTAATGCCTTACAAGTTGACTTAATAGGGACAAAATGAGCAAACTTGCTCAATTTGTCCTCCACTACCACGATGGCATCATTCTGCTTGGCCGATTTTGGTAATTCGGTGATGAAATCCATGGAGATGGTTTCCTATTTCCATTCTGGAATTGGTAGAGGTTGTAACAACCTTGTTGGGTGTTGGTGTTCTTCCTTAACTTGTCGGCATTCTAGACACTTAGTTATATAGTCAACTATGTCCTTTTTCAATCCAGGCCAATAGAATTGTTTCCTAGTGGTCGTGATCATTTTCTGATAACCTGGATGACCAATATATGGTCTCTTGTGCAGTTCATCCTTTATGAACCTCTTCAAGTCATCACAACTTGGAATATACAATCTGTTTTTGTAAGTCAGCAGGCCTTCATCGAGCATCTGATAGCTTTCATACTTTAGCCATGTAGGCTCTTGCCTTAGGTATGAGGTCACAGTCTTGAAGATTGCATCTATTTCTTATGCATTCCTAACTCTTTCCTTAACATTCGTTTCACAGTTGCTTACCATTGTCAGGTGAATCATTTTCACACTTTTGCTAAGAGCATCGGCCACCCTATTTTCCTTTCCTTTGATGTGTTTGATTTTGAAATCAAGCTCACTAAGGAGAGCCATCCACCTAGCTTGTCTAGCATTGAGTTTTGGTTGATCAAACATGTGCCTCAACCCACAGTGGTCTCTCATAAGTAAAAATCTCCTACCCAGGAGGTAATGCCTCCACATTTTTAAATCATGCACTACGAAAACCAACTCTAGATCATGGGTCACATAATTGATTTCATGCTCGTTCAATTTTCTGGATTCGTAGCAAATTACACGTCCTTCTTGCATAAGGACTCCTTCGAGTCCTTCCTTGTAGGCATTTGTACACATGAGGAAGTCATTATCAGGGTTTGCAATCTTCAGCATGGGTGCATGGGTTAGAAGGTATTTCACTTTCTGAAATCTTTCTTCACATTTTGATGTCCAAGTGAATTTAACCCCCTTTTTCTGAAGGGTAGTGATTGGAAAACCAATCTTGGAAAATCCTTTTATGAACCTTCTATAGTATCCTGCTAAGCCCATAAAGGATTTGATATCAGATACATCCTTTGGGGTAGGCCATTCCATAATAGATATGATATTGGCAGGGTCTACTGCCACTCCTTCTTTATAAATAACATGGCCTAAGTAATGGACTTGCTTCTGGAAAAAGTCACACTTGCTAAAATTAGCGTAGAGTTTATGCTCTCTTAGTACTTGAAGTACAAGTCTAAGATGTTCTTCATGCTCCTCTCTGTTCTTGGAGTATATTAGGATATTATCAATGAAAACCAATACAAATCTGTCTAGGAATTTGTTGAGTACATTATTCATCAAGAACACAAAAGTGGCGGGGGCATTGGTTAATCCAAATGGCACCACCACAAATTCATAGTGACCATATCTAGTCCTGAAGGTTGTTTTGTGGATGTCTTCATCCTTGATTCAGACTAGATGGTATTCAGACCTTAAGTCAATCTTTGAGAAAATGGAAGCATCCCCTAATTGGTCGAACAAGTCATCGATTCTTGGTAAAGGGTACTTGTTCTTAATGGTTTTCTTATTGAGTTGTCTATAATCTATGCACATTTGGAGTGTGCCATCTTTCTTCTTCACAAACAAGACTGGTGCTCCACATGGAGACACATTGGGCCGGATGTATCCTTTTTCCATCATTTCCTTTGGTTGTAGCTTGAGCTCAACTAGCTCGGGTGTACTCATCCTATAAGGTGTCCTAGACACTGACACTGCTCCTGGTGCAATTTCTATCGAGAAGTCAATGTCTCTTCTCGTGGTAGACCTGATACCTCTTCTGGAAACACGTCTCTATACTCTCTTAATATGGGGTGGTCCTCTAGGTTCAGTTTTTCATCCTCAACAGATTCCAACATTTGTATTGCATATAGAGGACATCCCTTTCTAAAATACTTTTTCATTTGAAGGGTTGATATTCGTCTCACTGAGACAGGCTTCTGAATCCCTTAGAGGGTTATCTTTCTTCGTTCTTCGTTTACACATTCTAAGGTTTTATGGTAACAGTCCAACATAGTTTTATAAGCAGCTAGCTAGTCCATACCAATCAATAGGTCATAAGATTCTAGGGGAAGTATGTTAAGGGTCTCTTGGGTGGGAAATCCATCCATGATGAATTGGCAAGCTGGTATGACCTCTGCTACTTTTCTTTTGGTTCTAGTGGCTAGTTGTACCAACCATGGCTTAACATGTCTAAATGGTTGCAGTTTACACTTACCAACAGTTTACACTTACCAACAGTTTGAGGGGCCACATAACTCAAATTAGAACCAGGGTCAATTAAAATAGAAACTAGATGGTTGGCGATCGTACCTTCCATCTCCACCATTGAAGCTTGGTGGTCGGCTTGTTTATTATCCAAAGTTGCATAAATCCATGGCATGCTCCTAGCCACATCATTGACTGTGGTGGCTTCTTGGATATTGTAGACTCTCCTACTGTTATGTTGTCTGTGTGGACAATCCCTCAGTAGATGTTCTTCTCCGCAACCCCAACATTTCAAGGGTTCCTTCTTTGGGCTATCAGTTGATCTGGAAATCGAAGCTTAGCAATTACACACTATAACCTCAATTTTATCAAGACCTTTTTCTGACGGTGCATGTAAATATGACAACAACAAAGACTTAAATAATTAAGAAAAATAACAAATAACACAAAGTATGCAAACCATCAACCAATTGTACACAAGAAGTTGATAACGGAGTTCGGAAATCTCGCCTACGTCTCCGGGATTTTGTCTTTAGTGAGGGAGGCTTTCTCTATTCAATATTCAATGCTTTACAATCTACATTAAAATTATGTCATATAGGGCTCTAACTGACTAGCTATATTTTTCTCTGTCTTAGAAACCTGATGCAACAGATGGCACTGAAAATAGAGTAGTAGAACTCCTGGAAACTGCCTCCAAAGCTCAGCTACTTTGCATTGCTCAAGACTACTTGACCTTGGCAAGTTCTTCCTCGACTTGCTTGAAGATTATTTTTTTCTTCTTTCTTGTTTCAAACCTCACAATGACTTAGTTTATATAGCCATGAGGTAGAGGGATCAAATCCCAACATCCCACTTTTCGTGGCACTCAATTTGGCCCAATATCCACTAAGATATGGCCAAATAACCAAAACTAGTTAATAAAATCAATAAAAAACCATAAAGATATGGTTAAAAACCCACTTTATGCCATAATAATAGGGATAATCCCCTTAGGCCTATCGCGCCCCCTATTTATGGTCATATGGTTGAGATCTCGGATCCAAAGGCTAAGTTATAGTCATAACTCTCACGCCCACATAACATAACTCCTGTGCATATGGTAAAGGATCTGAACTATATCCCGTAGCCCCTGCACCCACATAACATAACTCTCGTGCATATGGTAAAGGATCCGAACTATATCCCGTGGCCCCCATGCCCATGGCTTATCCCTTGGGTGGAAGCTTCCCACGCTTGTGGTCATATGTGGGTTATACAATCTGTGGGATGGGGCTTAGCCCTAGCCCTTTCCGCCCTCATTCAATACTTAACAACACTTTATATATACCTTTGCGGAATTGTAATAACAAATCACATAGTAGTGCAATGGCATACCACCTATACCCAAGTTGTAGCCTACAGTTGGAGGTCACGAGTTCAAAAACTCGGAAAGACCACAATTTTTGCATACAACCAAATGAGCCAACCACGGGGTGCCATGTGGAAGCCCACGTCTGGGCCATGTGGCACCACCCTATTCGCCATTTCAGATGCCACTTGTCATCTTTCGAATGGTCTACATGTACGTACACTTGCCCATTTAGCAATCGCCACATCAGCACACATGTCTGCCATGTGTCCACTGAGTGTACCGACCACCTGTACGAGTGTGCCACGTGTCACCCTTTCAGTGGTGAAACATGTCATCTCCTGGTTGGTCCACGTCAATTGTACAATCTGTCAACTGTACCTCTGCCACATCAGCATGATGACATCAGCGTTGACTTTTTTACTGTTAACTTTTTCTTGTTTGACTTTTCAAACAGAACGCGATATCAGGAGCATACGACATCCATTTGAACCCGTTCAAGTTGAGTTGGGTTCGTATCGACGAGGTCTATGCACACATACGTTTTGACACCATTATGAGAACATTGATTTTCAGGCCTTTCTAAGCCCCATCAAGCTCCTGGATCTGAATCTGGATCATCAGTCTTTCCTAGGGTTTCTCCAAAAGGTTTATTTCCACTCTGGGAGGGGAAATTTTTCTGATACACACTTCAAGTAGGAAGGATTATCCTAGAGTCCTTCCTATAGTTCTTAAATCTTGAGGATTTGAACCCCTTCTTATTGAATCCCAAACTACTCTTCTTCTTCTTCCAGTCCTCGTGAGATTCTGTCTGACTCTCGAACTGTTCATAACAATACCTTGCCTTCCGGATAGTGTCTTCTAAGGTCTTTGGCTCGTCAAACTCAATAATGTTTCGGTAGGTCTGAGTTAACCCACTAATAAATCGTTGCACTTTAACCTTTTCATCCTTTATGTAGGGTACATACCTCAACAACTCAAGGAATTTATTGACATATTCCTCTATGATGAGTTGTCCCAGCTTGAGTTCATAGAATTCCTTAGTATTCCCATCAAAGTATTTCTCTGACAAATACTTCTTCTTGAAGTGTTTCTCAAACTGTTTTCATGATAAGTCCTCTTCATGGATTCCTTTCACATTCTTAAGGTCTTCCCACCAAATGGAAGCCTTTCCATTCACGTTGAAGATGGTTATTCGAGCCTTCAAGTTTTCAAAGTAGTCATGGACTTTGAAGTACTTCTTTAAACCAAGCATTCAAGCTTCTGCCTCTTCCCCTTTCTCAATCTCTCCATCGAAAGAGGGTGGTATGAATTTCTTGAACTCTTCAGGGTCATGAATTTTGGAATGCTTTCGCTTATTTCCTTTCCTTTGAGAATGTGAGCTAGTTTTGCTACTAGAATATCCCTCGAAGTTGCCAGTTTCCTTTCCATAGGACTCTCCCGATGAGTGTCCCATGTCTCCAGGTTGGACCTTCCTCAAGGTATTCCTTCTAGTGTAGCCACTTATGGGACCACATTTTTGTATCTCAGGTGGACTTTGACATCTCTTCGTATGTCGTCGGTCCACATAACTGGTTACAGGTCCATTGTGCAGTTTCCTCTGTATATTGGATAAGCTCTGCAGTAAGACTACATTAATTTTCGTTTGTTTTTCTTGCTCCTTTATCAATCTCTTGTTGTCGGCCTTGCAACTCTGTAATTCGGCCATGAGGCTCCTTATAATTTCAGCTAGATCTGGAGGGGTATCCACTACCCTCCTCTCGTCAGAATCTTCGTCTATATTGTGGGAGCCCTCCCCCGCTTCATGGTGCATCACCATCCTTTATACTTGTAGTTTTCCAGCGATTTACTGACTAGTTTAGTGTTGACAAAACACTTTTTGTTAGCTAACAGTTTATTAGCTTACGAACAAAACATAGTTTATATTTCTTAAATACACACACAATAGAAGATTTTCATTATTTTAAGGGTTTAACCAAACTCTTTAGGAAAAAGGTAAGGTAGGGTGTCACCCTTAAGTTCTTTAAATATGGTTTTTATGCAACTCGTCCATGAGCCCAACCAAGCCAAGTGTTGTAACCATGCTCTGATGCCAATTTGTAACACACCTAACTCCTTAATACTCTTTTAAGGGGTGGGGCATCATAAAAAAAAAATTCTTAACTAACTCATCTCGAATCATCTCTCTAAGATGATTCATTCTCAAGGAGAACTGAAACGTAGGAGGGGTCAGGGTGACACGTGTTACGTTCCAATGGGCCTATAGGGTATGTGATACACACGAATCTGAGTGACATGTGGCACATCAAGATGGGGTCCACGTCACCCTGGGTGACGCCACTACACCACGTCACCCCAGACTGACAACCTTCTAACATTCCTCAGATCTCACGGTCGAGATCCAGCCATGTAGATTTATATATCTACAACTCTTGTTACCTTGGGGATTCAACATTCGGGAGTTTTGCGATGCAAACTCCTCTTTTCTCCCAAAGTGCCCAATATTCGAACTAAAGGGGCTAGTGCCACACATCCCCAGTATATCAACAGTTGGGAAAGAACCCGCAGGATCTTGGCAACGGTTTACACTATACCAAGCAAGGAGGACCGCCTGAGGATCATAACCATGCTAGCCATTTCCTGCAACCAGAACACGCTCATTTCTTAGTTCTTCCTTGAACCCAAGAGCTTAGTCTCTTGTCTCTGCACTCTTTGCAAGTATTCCTCTGCCCATCACACCTTCCTTTCTTTCCTTTCTCAACAAGATTGTGTGTGGCTCAAATTCCCAGTCTGTGGTTAGGTCTGAAATCCTTATAGATGGGTGCTCTGCCCCATCCTCTCCTTAACTCTTGAGGAGGTCTTCCCACTTACCATCCCAACTATAATTCATTCTTGGGTCAGAGGAATGTTTTGGTCCTGAGCAATTAAATCTAGTAAGGTACTGGTTTGGTGGAGGTTAACGCAACCATTATTGTTCCCCTTCACCATCTCTTTCATAACATTCGTGGTCTCTCCTAGTACACACCCTCTTCTAGCAGTCATGCAACACTTATCCATTTTCTAGTAAATAACAAAATTTGCATTCATTGATCTTTTATACAAAGGTCCATCAAACCAAACATTCACACATATTGAGTTTTCCATAGTCTCTTGGCCAATATAGTTATATTTACAAACTGGGGGAAACATGGTGTTACATTGACCAAGTCCTATGTATCATGTCTCACCAAGGCATTAAATTATTCTTCCATAGCTTCATTCCTTTCTTTCTTTCTTGATGCTTCTACATAATTCTGTGGTTCATCCATCTTCATTACTTGTGTTATAAGTGCAAAATTCAAAATAGAACTTTGTGATCAAGTAAGTATTTTCTCAAAATTTATTTCCAACATATTGCTCTCTGAATGACCCCTTTCAAGCCACTTAGGCTTCTTCTCGACTTCATATGCCTTTACTAACTTAGAATTTGATTCAGCACCAATATCCACTTCATCTTTTCTTTATTTAATTTGTGCATGTTCTGACTGATAAATTCCTTGTTCATCAAACACAACATCTCTGCTTATTATCACCTTCTTTTCTTGAGGATCAAACAACCTATAACTTCTTGTTTCAATACTATATCCAATAAAAAATCACTTCACACTTTTATCATCCAATTTTCTCCTCTTTTCCTTAGGAACATGTGCATATGCAGTGCAACCAAAAACTTTCATATGTGCAACACTTGGTTTGTATCTTAACCATGCTTCTTTTGCATTCAAATTCAATATTGCTCTCGTAGGAAATCTATTGAGAGTATAAATTGCAGTGTGCACTGCTTCGTCCCAAAACTTATTTCTAAGAGACTTAGTTTTCAACATGCTCCGAGCCATTTCAACTATGATCTTGTTTTTCCTTTCCGCAACTCTATTTTGTTGAGGAGGGGAAGAATTGGTAAACTCTCACTTTATTCCATTCTTCTTGTAATAATTCAAAATTTCATTTGACTTGTATTTTCCCCCATTATTTGTTTGTAGGGTGAGAATTTTCAAACAACTTTGATTTTCAACTAATTCCTTAAACTCAAGAAAATGAGTAAACTCTCCATACTTCTTGTGCAAAAAATAGACCCAAGTTTTCCTGGAATAATCATCAGTGAAAGTGAGAAAATAATGTGCATTTCCAAAAGAGAATCTCCATTGGACCACACAAATCTGAATGTTTTAGTGTTAGATGTTCTCTAGCCTTCCATGTTCTATTTGAGAAACGTTCCCTGTGTTGTTTCCCAAAAATAAACCTTTCACATACTTCATCATCCATCTTGATATAAGGAAGACCGTTCACCATGTTATGCTTCCTTAACAACACCAAACTCTAAAAATTCAAATGTCCCATCTTAAATGCTAAAACTTGTTATTCATTTCTTATGTAACATTCAAATTGTGTGAGTTACTTGAATCAAAAGAAAGCTTAAATATTTTTACTTCATTCATTTCTCCTCTTGCTACTACTGCAATTTTATTCAACTTATTTATGACTAGCACAACCGCAAAGTGTATGGTGTTGCGGCTGGTGAACGCCAAAAGTTATCTAGACGGACAACACTCTGGTGAATTGAAACGCACGGACAACTGAAACGCACATAGAGTTGAGGAAATCCAAAAGTTAATCTTAAAGGTGGTAATTCCAAAGGTTAATCAGTTAAATGTGGCAATCATATGGTGGTATGGTAATTTCTTAATATGATTAGGTAAATGTTAAAAAGTAAACAGGTTAACTGATGCATTCAAAAATACAAGGAAGTTATGAAGAGTAAATCACATTCATTGATTTGGGAGGATGACTAAGAATATTCCAACATTTTCAATTGTTAGCCATCAGATTAGAATTTTAGATTAAAAGGTGATTAATTGTGCCCATCTCCAATAGGTATACGCCTTTCGGCGTAATTAAGCACTCCTTCAATCAACCCTCTTCAAAAAAATTGTGCCCAAATATTACAATAAATATAAGAGATTTAAGATAACCTCTTTTACACTTTATATCATATGAAAACTCAAATTACTATGGTCTCTCAAGCACTAATTCTCTCTCATAAACACTAAAGCACTAATCCATACCAAGTCGACTTGTTCAACCAACCATGGAGATTATTACAAACTTTATCAAATACTTGTTATCAAAAACACTGGAAAATCGACTTTGAAAAACTTTGGCTCATTCTTGTACCTAAATCTCCACGTTGCTTCACGCTTTTTTGGACCACACACCAGTCGCATGTTGTTCAGAATTCATACTTCTCTGCCTCCATGCACACTAATCTACAGCAGTCACATGCTAAAATTAGTCGGCTCCACGCTCAACACAAGTCCTCTTCTACGTTGCACGCTCCACTCCATAGTATTGTTTTAATTTCCTTTTCCCCTCAGCACGAACTTGAACTTAATCATGTCTGTATGCTTCCGTACAACAAAATGTGGATTGCATCTATACGAACTGAGATTCCAATGACTAGAGTGATAGCAATAAAATTTAAAAAAATGAAATCGATACCAAATGAAGAATTACATCAAGAAAATAACGAAGCAAATATATTCAACAATAATGCACACCCAATTCAAACTTTCTCATTACCAAAACATATATTTATAAATCATCTCCTACAATCACTTAACAATCTCTTCAATAATCTCTTCACAATCTCTAAACCAGATTTCTCTAACTCAAATAAAACCTTTGAGATATAATAACTAACAATAATTAATCTAGACAAATGATTCATTATTCCAACAATTCTCCTGTGTGTCGATGATATTATCCTCATGACCCACTCAATGAGGGGCATCCAGAGGCAACTTGACATCCTAGCTTCCTTCTATGACACTCATCAACTTCAAGTTAATCTCGAGCAAGCAAAGTCATGACCTTTAACAACCATTAAATGGAGGCAAACAATGTGACTCTTACCTTCATAAGTGAGAGGATTGAGATAGTCTTTTCTTTTAACATGTATATTTGGGGGTCCTCATCCCCAGACCACACTTTAGCTTAACTCTAGTAGTAGAGGCTAGGCTAAGAAAGGGATATGAGGCTCTTACCACTCTTGAAAAGCAATGTTTTAAGCTTCACTTTTAGGACATTGATCAAATATCTCACTCTTTCACTCAATGGTCACACCTACACTCTTGTAGGTGTGTGAGGTTTGGGACCTTACATTCGAGGATTAGATTAAAACATGATAAACACAATGCTTGTCACTGTCAGGCTGCTAAATTTAAGATTTAAATGACCTAAAACACTAAATTGTCAAACCAGGGTAAGTAAACTTTGAGCTACTACACTGTATGTGCGGGTAAGCTAATCCTTATCTAAAGATTATCCTTAAAAGAAAACCTAAACTCACTCTGAGAAACTGAATCTTAATGACTATCTTGAAACTGATCATTTCCTGTGTAATTCATCAAAAGAGAAACAGTTCTATGTTTGAGTGCTGGTACTTCTATTTCTGCTCTACTGAAATTTCACAAGATTGTTTAACACTCTCTTTAATCATCTATCGACATTATTTCTATTTCTCATAGAAAGATTATTTCCTAAAATTATTTTAATCTAAACATTGAAAACAAATCTAACTCTGTCTACAGGAAAGATAAATAACTACTCTACTTACCCTACTGGTACCGGAAGCTTCCTCTTAGTTCAATTGCATCCTAACTAACCTAACAGAGTAGAGTAGCCTAGCTACCTAACAAAGCAGAGTAACTAACTGTCCTAACCAAAACAGAGTATATTCAAGCTCGTATTCATTTTAATCTTCGTTCAAATTGGAAACTGGGAACAGAGCTATTCTAATTCACGCTTCAAATCCTACAGGAATCAACCATGCTTCAATACTCATCACATAGCAGATATTTAACAAGCTGGAAACGATACAGTTGAAGAGTAATCAGTCAATATTCTGAACAGTTAATTCCAAGACTCAATAGACTAACATGCAGGCAATGACTACGCTACTGAAATAGTCTAAATTTAATGCAAGAACAGCAGCGACTTGCACCTGTTTGGCGAGCCCAATCAAAAGGTACAAACGCTGAAGGAAAGAACCAGAACTAACTATAGCATTCTATGCAAACATTGTATAAACTTTACGCTCCATTAACTCAGAAGAAAATACTTCAAATCGTATACCAGTCGAGTAACATAACGCAACAACAGTTTTTATTCAAAAATATGTGTTCACAATATAACATAACATAACCCAACCGTCTATTAGGAGTGATCCCCTGGTTATATATAGATCATCCCCTATAACAGTCTAAGCTAAAATACGTAAGTCCAAATGGATCCCTAATCCGAAAATAGCTTGAAATCAAGTTTTAAACGGTCTTCACATCTTCGTGACACGTAGTGTCACGAAGTGTGAATCATGAAATATAACGACTCAGTTCTATCATTGTGCCTTCCATCATCATATGAGCGATGACTCCAACTGTCATGTGAACCTCTCTGTCTCCCATTCTGACCATAACGCACAGATCTTGAGTGGCTTCATTGGTATCTTCACGGGGTACGAGCTGGTACCTAGTACTGGCAATCCTGTTCCAAAAATAGAAGTGGTACCTAACCCAAGCGACATTAGTTTCCATATCAATTTAAAGCATCAAAATGCATAAGGATAGCTTGAAACGTAAAGATACGTTTAAGTAGCCCCATTAAATGGTAGGGAGATGTCAATTATGTCAAAACAAGGCAAAAAGGGTGGTACTAGGTATAGAAATGGAGGTCTTTGGAATATAATGTAGGCAAAAACATGATCAAAACTGGAGACCAACATGCCCCCATACTGAAGTCTTTGCCTGTCCTCATGCAACAAAATTCAAAGACTGGTAGCAATCAGAGGGTTGCAGCGGCCGCAACCAGCATTTGTAGCCTCTCATGTTTCTTCAGATTCCTGATTTCTTTCTTGAGGACTCTGTTGATTATAATATGCTTTCTGGCAGTCCTCTGAAGTTGCCTGTTCCTCTTGAAAATATCCTTATTCCTCTGCTTTAACCTTTCAATTTTGGACAAGAGGTGAGTTACCCTGAGTTTCATGAGTTCATTCTCAGTTTTAATATGTCTATCCAATACAATGTACTCATGCAACTTCTCCTTCAATCTGTTATTCTTGCTTTCTAGTTTTTCCACCATTGGTTTTAAGGATCGACTGGAGGAAATCTCGCAGTGGGTTTCAAATGTTTGCTCTTGTTCTGGCTGTCCTTGAGGGCTAGACGCATGAGTAAACTCATCTGGGCTTTGAGCAGGGGTGTGAACTCTATCGGAATCATGATTTGGACTGAGTTCAGGAGTGAACTCATCTGGGCTGCGTTCATAAGTGTCAACTGGATCAAAATTATGATTTGGACTGAGTTCAGGATTGAACTCATTTGGGCTTCGTTCATCGGTGTCAACTGGACTAGGTCCAAGAGTGGACTCTCTTTGCATCTGAACAGGGGTACCGATTGGTACTTGAATTGACTTATTCTGCACAATTCCTTTGGGCGTAGTAGCCTGCCAATTCGTTTTACGGTTTTGGCGAATGAGTTGGGACAGAGTCCAGGTCATTTCAGAGGGCTCTGGAGCCTCTTCGTGACCATCCATACTTTCCAATCTCTCCTGTGGTCGGTAACTGGGCACCGAGTTGTCCATTCCTGACAATATGCTTTTGCATTTTCTTTTCAGATTCCTCCTAGGCCTGTCAGTTGACTCTGCCAGTTTCTCTACGTCAATTATGTCCTCGGCAGCTAGGGGAGGACTCGGGATTTCAATGTTTGCCTCTGGAGGTGTGGTGTCCTTCACGGTTTCAATATTGGTTTCTACTTCGTCATCAATTGGAGGTTCGGCATCAGGGTTCCCAGTACAGTCTTTGGTCGGGGCTTTAACCTTCTTTTTCCTAGAGTTCGACTTTTTGTGTGGGGGGACAGGCTTCATACTCTTATCTTTAGACTGAGTACCGGCGAGGGTTTTTACAGTGAATAGATCCCAAGTCTCTTGCTTCTTCGACAGTGCAGATTTAATCAATATTTTAACTAAACCAAAGTGGAATAGACTTCCTCGAAACTCATTATCCCTTTGGACCTGTTCGGCCATCCTTTTTAAACTTTTTAACAAAAAGAAGGGTATGTTCAGCAGAGTACCTGTGAAGTGTAACAGGAGTCGGGCATGGCAGGGGAATATGATGGTATATTGACCCTCACACGTGAGGTAACGCTGGAGGATGGCCAACAATTGAGCCCACTGTGGTTCCAGCCAAGACCGCGATGTTCCCTCGGACCATTGTGTTTCCCGGTCCTGAGGTTTCAACAGCTGCGTACAGAGCTTTTTATCAATCGGTTGTCCCTTTGTCCATCTCTGGCCTGTGGTGGGCAATTGAATTGCCTCTGAAATGAACTTCTCCGTGACCTCGAACTCGAGCTCGCCCACTTTGGCGAACCCACCCTCAAAATGCAGAGCAAACTGGAGCGTGATTACATCGTTATATCCATCGAACTTCTTCAAAAACGGCTCCCACCCTGCTTACTTAAAAATATCTCTGGTTGCCTCATACTCCGGGAGGGCTTCTAGATCTGCGTACGTCTCTGGTTCGTGGCGATTTGTGACCATGGCTCCATTGGGTATCACGGGGGAAGTCTATAGGTGGGCAGCGAAGGTTGGATGAGGGCGACGAAGGGAGAGAATGTGATGGAGAATGTAGTCGGGAGAGAAATCGTATACGAATATTTGAATTATCATGGAGATAGATAGGGTGTCAGAAAATGATGAAGGTCATACAAGGGTGTAGAGTTATCATATCCGAGTCAAATCGAACTCAGTTCTGGGAATGTGGTGCATTTTTATGATAAGAAATGTCATGGTGGGTTAGTTGATTAGGTACAGGTTGTGGAAATGATGAAACGTTATGGAGTAATCAGGGTATCTTTAGTTCAAACTATTAATATGTAAATTAATGCAGTAAATCAATACGAACTAAACACACCTGAGTTATATTACCTATCACCATTGTTATGCGGGTCTTGCTGTAGAATTGTCTTTTGAAGTTAAGTCTGGATTTGAAGGGCACGAAAATTGTAGCTGTGCTGGTCTTTCTGATGAACCTGTAACTGATGAACTCTGTGCTGGTACTGACTGGTACTAATGGAACACTCAGGAATCTGCAGAAGAATTTGAACAAATAATACCGTTCTGAGAAAAACTTCATGTGTATAACAATAGATTATCCGAGGATGACCCCTGAACCTGGCTTTTGTTCTGTCCTGAAAAAGATCAACTGAAATCATGTCTTCAACAGCTTCAAAGCTTCACCCAAGGTACAAGTCTGATTTGTGTGAATGGATGTTCTGGAGTCGAACACAAACAGAAATCATCGGATTACCAGCCATTAATGAATGTTGTTAACCGATGCGAGATGACCCACCTGTGATGTCAATGGGCCTCAAGGTACCTACAGCACATCCTAGCAGGTACGAATAGAAGTGTTGGTGTCGAGTCACCTGTAAGATCTATCAACCAAGGGACATTGGTGTATTCCCATGGCTGTTAGCAAAGACATCTGCCATTAAGGCATGCAGAGTCTAGGGTGCTAAATAATCTCTAATCTCTGCTCCAGATAAGGTGTTGATGTCGATGGAGTGAGATTTGTTGGAAGGTGGACCTTAACATATTCCACATCATCCAACACGAGTGCAGATAGAAATCTTGCAGACATAGGTTTTTTTTTGGAACAGTAATCACTTGCTTGTGGATTTTATGAGCCCAAGTTAGTACATGCTCATTGCTTCCTCATATTTGGAGAGTTTGAGGAAATGCCAAAAGAAGACTCTAAGGGGGTTTCTTTCCCATAATAATTCACCAGGTCTGGTAAAGAATAATCCTTCCTGATAAATGCCCCTTTCATATTTTAATGAGCAAACAAAGGGAGCAAACAAGCTCGAATTTATTTCTTTCAAAACAAGTTAGTCATATTGATAAGAAAATCTCATGAAATAAAACAGTCTTACCTTCTTACCTGTTGTGAGTTCAGTTCTGCACTTGTTCTGAGAAGCCTGTAAAACTGAAAACAAAACATCAGCACATCCAAGAGAAAGAAGAAAAATAAATGTTTTTTTTTCTTTTTATATTATTTGATTTTTTATTTTTTTTTCTGCTAAAAATTTATTATTTACAGAGTTTTTAAAACAGTATGAATGATTAAAGATCAGCAGGAGGAGAAGACTCTTCTCCTACTATCTTTAGTTCTGTTTGCTTGGCCACTTCCCACAAGAAATCATCTTTTGACAAAGGCTTGTTGTACACTTTCAATCGATGTCCATTCACTACAAAGGAGTTCTGAGAATCATCTATGGTTTTAATCCTGACAGAACCATTATCGAAAACAGTTTCTACTTCATAAGGTCCCAACCATCTTGTTGTAAGTTTCCCTTTGAAAGTTTTGTATTTGGAATCAAAAATTAATGCCCAATACCCTGGTTGAAAATGCTTTTTCTTGATATACTTGTCATGCCATTTGCTGCGTTGGCTTTGCACAAGGATAGTCCTTTGAAGAGCATCCTGCCTCATCTCTCCCAATTCATTAAGTTGCATGACTCTCTGTTTCTGTGCTTCACTCAAATCCAACCCCAGTTCTGCTGCTAGGCGGAATGTATGGATTTGGAATTCTATGGGTAGGAGAATTTGTTTACCAA
>JASDQU010104293.1:247392-259972 GCA_032191745.1 Picea mariana
CTTTCTCTTAATCTTCAAAGTGTCTAATTGAGAGCCAATTGTTCCTAGAAGGTCTGTTTTAAAATTTTCCAAAAGGTTTCTCAATTCGACTTTAGTGACTCCACCAGATGTGGATGTTTTGGTATTTTTGTTGACCGATTCTCTCACACTTTTTGCAGCTTTCCCTTTACTTTTTGAGTAAGTTCTACGGAGTTCACAAATGGCTTCAAAGTTTTTTTGATAAATGTCTCCTGCAGCCATTAAATTGAGGGTATCAATATATTCCTCCAAAACTCCTTTTAAGAAAAGAGTTTTGATTGCTTCATCCTGGAGATCATTATATTTAGATTTTTGAAGGGTGTAGGTAAATCTCTCTAGAAAATCCTCAAGGCTTTCTTCATCTTGCTGTTGCATTTTGAAGATGTCATTCCGAGAATCCTTGGTTCTGCAATAGTCCTGGTACTTCTTTAAAAATTTTGCCTTCATATCTTCCCAAGATCTATTGTTGTATTCTCCCAAACTCATGAACCAATGTAATGCAGAATCTTTCAGGGTGGTAGGAACTAATATCGGTTTATGTGCATCCTGGAGATAGTTATAACTCCTGCACAGGATGTCAAACTCAAAAAGAAAGACATCTGGGTCCTCACTATTTTTCCCATGGAAGGTTGGTAGTGTTGAAAGTGGGATATTTTTCATGTTAACATTCTGGACTAAGTCCAAAATAGGAAATCCAAAGGTGGTTTCTTGTGGTAACTCATTCTCTGCTTGTTCTTCACCTTCATTTTCAATATGAAGTTCCCCATGTAAGTCTCTTCCTCTTTCTCCCATGGTAAAAGGATGACCAAGAATTGTATATACAATCCGATCTTTCTTTGGTGAGGGTGTGAAATCCCACCTTTCTGGATTCTTTCTATCATAGGTGTTATATCCTATTGGTCCTTTTGAGGATCCTATGGCCTTTGATCTCACAGTTGTAGTTGTTATCTGTGAAACTATAGAGTTAGGGTTCCTGAGAAGAGCTTGTATTTTCTCTGGATCAACTGTGTCATCCAGGGCTGGATCACCAAGATTTTGAGTTTGTTGATGTATGGTGTTTCCTGGTTCTAGGTTTTGTTCTACGGTTCCCTCAGCCAGAATTTCAGTTTCAGTTTCTATCGCTTTTTGGGTGGAGGTTTCTTCTTCTTTTTGTGGTTTTATATTTTTCCTAAATCTACCTCTAGGATCTCTATTTCTCACGAAGTCATGCTAAATGAAAGAAAAGAAACTAAGATTGAGTTTCAAAGTACCTGTGATAACTGATATGTCGGTTTTCACCCCTTGTTTCCACAGCTCCTCTTACTATCAACCTGCTAACATACCATACCAAACTAAGTGCATTCTAAAACTAATCAAGACAATGATCTTCTTACCTTTTAAACAGCTCCCCGACAACGGCGCCAAAAATGTCAGGCTGCTAAATTGAAGATTTAAATGACCTGAAACACTAAATTGTCAAACCAGGTTAAGTAAACTTTGAGCTGCTACACTGTATGTGCGGGTAAGCTAATCCTTATCTAAAGATTATCCTTAAAAGAAAACCTAAACTCACTTTGAGAAACTGAATCTTAATGACTATCTTGAAACTGATCATTTCCTGTGTAATTCATCAAAAGAGAAACAGTTCTATGTTTGAGTGCTGGTACTTCTATTTCTGCTCTACTGAAATTTCACAAGACTGTTTAACACTCTCTTTAATCATCTATCGACATTATTTCTATTTCTCACATAAAGATTATTTCCTAAAATTATTTTAATCTAAACATTGAAAACAAATCTAACTCTGTCTACAGGAAAGATAAAGAACTACTCTACTTACCCTACTGGTACCGAAAGCTTCCTCTTAGTTCAATTGCATCCTAACTAACCTAACAAAGCAGAGTAGCCTAGCTACCTAACAAAGTAGAGTAACTAACTGTCCTAACCAAAACAGAGTATATTCAAGCTCATATTCATTTTAATCTTCGTTCAAATTGGAAACTGGGAACAGAGCTATTCTAATTCACGCTTCAAATCCTACAGGAATCAACCATGCTTCAATACTCATCACATAGTAGATATTTAACAAGCTGGAAACGATACAATTGAAGAGTAATCAGTCAATATTCTGAACAGTTAATTCCAAGACTCAATAGACTAACATGCAGGCAATGACTACGCTACTGAAATAGTCTAAATTTAATGCAAGAACAGCAGCGACTTGCACCTGTTTGGCGGGCCCAACCAAAAGGTACAAACGCCGAAGGAAAGAACCAGAACTAACTATAGCATTCTATGCAAACATTGTATAAACTTTACGCTCCATTAACTCAGAAGAAAATACTTCAAACCGTATACCAGTCGAGTAACATAACGCAACAACAGTTTTTATTCAAAAATATGTGTTCACGATATAACATAACATAACCCAACCGTCTATTAGGAGTGATCCCCTGGTTATATATAGATCATCCTCTATAACAGTCTAAGCAAAAATACGTAAGTCCAAACGGATCCCTGATCTGAAAATAGCTTGAAATCAAGTTTTAAACGGTCTTCACATCTTCGTGACACGTAGTGTCACGAAGTGTGAATCATGAAATATAACGACTCAGTTCTATCATTGTGCCTTCCATCATCATATGAGCGATGACTCCAACTGTCATGTGAACCTCTCTGTCTCCCATTCTGACCATAATGAACAGGTCTTGAGCGGCTTCATTGGTATCTTCACGGGGTACGAGCTGGTACCTGGTACTGGCAATCCTGTTCCAAAAATAGAAGTGGTACCTAACCCAAGCGACATTAGTTTCCATATCAATTTAAAGCATCAAAATGCATAAGAATAGCTTGAAACGTAAAGATACCTTTAAGTAGCCCCATTAAATGGTAGGGATATGTCAATTATGTCAAAACAAGGCAAAAAGGGTGGTACTAGGTATAGAAATGGAGGTCTTTGGAATATAATGTAGGCAAAAACATGATCAAAACTGGAGACCAACAGTCACGATGTTATGCAAACACCTTCATCCCAACTAGATATTAGTGCCTCATGATATCATTCTTACATAATCCGGCATATCCTTAAGTGATCTTTCATGTGGTAACAATGATACAGAGGCTCAAGAAAATGAGTAATTCTCTTAATAATATTCTTCGATATCCATATCTTGCTCTCAAATCCTCTACATAGTAGGCATAATGTGGGACCAATTTAGGTTGGTATGCTAGAGCCTCTTCATCGCTTCACCTCATAAACCTCGATATCGATAGACCACATCGCATAAATTTTCAATGGATGTTTTTTATCTCTCTAAGGGTTAGATAAACAAGGATATTCAAACTAATATTTACATAGCCTACCTCCAGTCCACATGGTTTAAGCCTATAGAATTGCTTTCCCCAAAACTTCACCACTACTGAGACTTGTATCTCCAGTACAGTGATGGGTGCATTTAATGCTCCAGTTACCTTACAACCTAGGGGTCCCTCTAGCCCTGCATAACATTTTCTCCCACTAACTTTGGATTGAGATAGATCACCATTTTCCTCAAGAGAACCATATTTTCCATATCTGCATCTTAGAACCTCAAACTACAAACCATTTTATATTTTGATGCTCTCCATATTGCAATATTAGAAGATAGTTATTTTGTCTCTTCATAGATTCACTTTGTTCTCTCCAAACACTCATGGATTATAAGGACCAAAGATGCTTAGCCCTCTTCCTTTCAAAGATGTTTGACCTTCATTGACGACCTACCAAAGATCAATTCCTCAAATTGACATGCACCAAGTTGATTACTTCTTACTTCTAGCCCTTTGATACTAGTAGGAATGGATCCCATGGCTAGCTTCCAAGCTCAGACAATAGACCTCTAAGGCATCGTAGACCTAATCATTGCCAGAGCCTCATGGCCATCACACATTTATTTGTAGCCTTGAATGTTATAAGTGCTTCTCTAGAGCAACATGTTAAGGGGACCTCTTCTTCTTGAGCTTATTCATTGTTCCCCATCTTGTTCAATTGATGCTTCCTAGTTATTTTATTCTTATTTTCCCTTCTCTTAGGTTCTTTTTCTCATGGGATGTGCTTTCACCTTCCTCTTATTGTCTTTACATATTGTATTCCTTGCAATCATATGCCCCCAACTTTGGCCTTTAATGGAAATTAACATCTAAATTAAATTAAATTAAATATTTCAAAAGTTTGAGACAAAATAGTATAGGCCAAACATAAAATACTCATAGGTTTGATGGCATTCATCTTAGTGTTTATACACCATCATTGCATGATGATTTTATATTTAAGGTTAAACTTTTAAATCTTCTCTCAAAGTATTATATGAACATTCACATAAATTAATTTTGATATGTTAAATGTATTAAGGGGAAACCAACTTTGGGAGGCCAAACACCTTCCCTCACATATAGATAACGACTCTACATCCCCTCACATATATATAAGGACTCTACATCCGTCGAAGTTGAACTTGAATTGTTTGCATGGTGACACTTTGTCCCAACCACTAAGTCACAATGTGATAGATGCTTATAGTAAAAACTTAAAATTATCCTAGTCTATGTTAAGATTCAAGAAATTATCCATTTACACTATTGAAATTTCTACATTATAACCATCTAAAAATAGTCAAATTTTTAAATTAATGCCAAGAATGATGCTTGGGATATATTTCTAACGTCTCTATAACAACAAATTCAAACAAAGGATTAAATAAACTATGTGAAAATGGTAATGGTAAGATCTCATGAATCATTATGGTATAAAGAGGGCGTGAGAGAATTCTTTGGTAATGACCTTTCAATTTAAAATTACAAAAGAGGCCCAAAGGGGTTGGATCCAATGGTGAAAAGCGAGGAGTTTTTCACCCTTGGGAAAGGTTCAATTCTCGTGAGGGCCTAACCTAGAGTCATGGGGGCACCTTGAGGTAATGGTCGAACTTGTGGTTGCACCCAGAGATATTATATTAAATAATATCGTGACCCGTGCACACATAAGTGGATCAAATCCCACCCCCATGTCCTTCAAATTTTTAAGTCCCGGAGGTGTAGGACAGTCGGTGACGGAGTGTGCTGTTAAGCTACTCCTTGATGTTAAAGTCACCGGTTCGAAACCTACGGGGACAAAAAATCTAGCCATGTTAAGGGTTGGTGTGGCTCAGGCCGAGTGCGATCCCCGAGTGATTTTGACGACTTAGATGTCCCTGAGTCGCGGTTTCTCAACCACGGGCTAGTCCCGCAGGTCACGGACAAACTAACAAACAAACAAAAAAAAAATTACAAAAGAGGAGATTGAGGAGTGAAGATACTCTCGTAATAAAGTTGCAATTTAAGTATTGGAAGATAGCCTCCTAATTATGATTAGATATAAAAGTTGCAATTTTAGTATTCTTTTTAAGATAGTTTCTTAATCAACATTAGATATGAAGTTTGTTTATTTTTATATTATTTTGAAAATGTAATAAATGCAATGTTAGAATTGCAAATGTGGAAAACACAATTCACATATGATAATCAACAATCACACAGATAAGAAACACAGAGATTTCATGTGGTTCACCCAAACTTTGGGCTACGTCGACCAAGCAGAGGTTCGATTGTCTTATTATTCAGATCATGGAGATTACAACAGACTTGCAAGCTCTTTCATATCCTCTCACGTCCTCCCCCTTCTCCCTCTCACTCATATGCCTCTACGAGCTTACATGCATTTACACAATAAACTGATTATTAAATGCACTCCTATCCATATTCTATCTTGGTCTATTTAGTTGAAACCAATGCATAATAATAGGATCTAAATCTATTCTTGGGAATTCATTGTCACCAAATTCAACAATCTCCACCTTGACAACAATTAACCCGATACCTTGCTTCTTCCTTTTGTTCATCACCTTTTCTACAAGCTAAGAGAAGCCAAGCACCATTGTAGCTTCTCTAAAAGTATTGGTTTTGTGAACATGTCTACGCGGTTCTCTTTTGTATGCACTTTCTCAAGAGAGACTCCACGTTCATCGATGACCTATATTACAAAATGGTACTTGATAGGTATATGTTTTGTTTAATGTGGTAGGTTGGATTCTTAGCCAAGTGAATAGCACTTTGACTGTCAAAAAGTAACTTTACTTTGTCCTGCATCCTTCCAAACTCACCAAACAAACCTTTCAACCAAACTGCCTCTTTGCAAGCATGTGAAGCAGCTATGTATTATGCTTTTGTAGTGGATAAAGCAACAATGTTCTGTAGCTTTGACATCCAACTAATAGCTCCACCTGCAAGAGCAAAGACATACCCTGAAGTCAACCTTCTCTTGTCCAAATACCCTGAAGTCGACATAAACTTGAAGAAAGCTTAAAATGGGAAGCCAAAGGGACTGAAACTGGTTTCACATTGTTCATACCAAACCTCAAAATTATCTTCTCAACATACTTATGTTTTGACAACCAAAGCCTACCTTTCCTCTTGTCTTTGAATAACTCCATGCCCAAAATCTGCCTTGTTGCTCCTAGATCTTTCATATCGAACGTCCTAACCATCTAAGTCTTTAACCTATTGATCTCTATTATGTTTTTGCTTGCTAAAATCGTATCGTCAACATACAATACTAAGATAATGAATATGCCATTATTCAATTTCTTAAAGTAGACATAATGATCATACTCACTCCTTGTATAATTCTGGCTCGCCATGAAAGAGTCAAATTTCTTGTACCATTGTCTGGGCAACTGCCTCAGACCATACAATGATTTCTTGAGCCTGCAAACAAATTTCTTGCTGCGATTCTGAACAAACCCCTTAGGTTGTTCCATGTAAATTTCCTTATCCAAATCTCCATGTAAGAAAGCAGTCTTAACATCTAGTTGCTCCAACTCCAAATTAAGTAATGCAACCAATGCTAACACAATTCGAATTGAAATGGACTTAACAACTGGTGAAAAAATCTCATGAAATTCAATACCTTCTTTCTAAGAATATCCTTTCACAACCAGCCTTGCTTTGTACCTTTCCACCTTATCATCAACACCCTTCTTCACCTTGTATACCCACTTGCAACCTGCAGTTTTTATGTTTCTTGGAAGTTCTACCAGGTCCCATGTGCCATTCCTCTCTAATGCCTTCATTTCATCCTTCATTGCTTCTTTCCATTTATCATTGTTAGAACCATTCACAGCTTCTTGATAGCATGAAGGTTAATCATCATTAGTACTTAAAGAAAGTGACAAAACAAAATCATCATAACTTCTTGGAGGAACTCTGACCCGCGTAGACCTCCTTAGGGAAGTTTGTGTCTCATCCACATTATGTTGATTTTTATCATCAACCATGTCTTCCTCTATAGGAAACTCTTCATGAACATCTTCAGAAATTGTTCATGTTCACTTTCATCTGTATTTGAATTGGTTTCAAACTGAATATGTTGATACTTAGGTACGTCTTCCTGTTTCATTTGAACATCTACATCTGATTTGATGAGAGATGATTCATCAAACATTACATCTCTGTTAATGGTGATCTTGTGGGCAGTAGGATCCCACAACCTATACCCCTTAATACCATCACCATATCCAACAAAGATAAGCCTTTTTTATTTTTGATCTAATTTAGAAAGTTGATGTTTCGAAATTAGAGCATAGGCTTCACAACAAAAAACTTTAAGATTAGAATAATTACAAGGGTGACCTTTCCATACCTCGTCAGGAATATTGCATTCTATTGTTGTTGATGGTGATCGACTCACCAGATCACAAGTTGTAGTTATTGCTTCTCCCCATAGTTCCTGCTGGAAGTTGGCGTTACTAAGCATACTCCTTGCTCTCTCTAGAAGAGTCATGTTCATGCATTCAACAACTCCATTTTGATGAGGAGTATAGGCAGTAGTTTTATGTCTATCAATCCCAAACTCCTTGCAATAGTTCTCAAATTCCATTGACGTAAATTCACCACCATTATCAGTTCTTAAACATTTAATAGACCTACCAGTGCTCTTTTCTACCAAAGCTCTAGACTGCTTGAAAACAGTAAATACATCAGCCTTTATTTTTAACATATAGATCCAAACCTTCCTAGAGAAATCATCTATAAAAGTAACAAAATATGATGATCATCCAGACGAAATAGTAGGGGATGGTCCCCAAACATCAGAATGGATATAGTCAAGGATTCCTTCACTGGTGTGTCTTCTAGTTTTAAATTTCTGTCTATTTTGTTTTCCATAAATACAGTGCTTGCAGAAATCTAACTTTAAAGACTTTAGACTAGGAAGCAACTTGCGATCAGATAATACCTTCAATCCTCTTTTGCTCATATGGCCCAATCGTTGATGCCACAGTCGAACATAATCACTTTCATTCTCGAATATAGTTGTCGCATGATCTGACTTGGTTCTTCCTTCTAACAGAAACAGGTTACCAACCTTCTTCACCTTCATGACCAGTAGGATTCCTTTGTAGACCTTCATAACTCCACCTTGAACAATACTCGTATATCCTCCAGTGTCTAAGACTCCTAAATAAATTAGGTTCTTCCTAAGATCAGGTACATGTCTCACATCAGTTAGTATTTTAACAGTTCCATCAAACATCTTAATTCGAATGCTACCAATTCCCACAACTTTACAGGAGATATCATTTCCCATGTAAACTATTCCACCATCTATAGATTGGTAAGTAACAAACCAGTGTCTATGAAGACACATGTGATTTAAAGCACCGGAATCTAATAACCATTTTTTATCATGAAGTGAACCAATACTAATTGATAAAACTTCATCAGTCATACCTAAACATGTTGTTGAACCTATTTCAGTTGCATTTGCTTCCTTCGTCTCTTTTGGAGGGTCTTCTTTGGAGGCTTGTCATCGCTTCCAACCGTCCTTCTTTAGGTGTCAATATTTTCCACAAAACCAACACTTAAGCTTGCTCTTTCTGCCCTTTGACTTTGACCGAGATAAATTCCTCTAAACATGTCCTCTTTCTTTAGAACTACCTCTAACCATCATCGCCTTAGATGTAGAGGTTTCCAGATTGGATTTCTTCCTTGTTTCCTCAGACAGTAAAGCTCCAACAATAACATCAAACTTAATACTTGTTGTTGAACTGAAACTAATAGAGGTAACAAAGTGATCCCATGACTCGGGTAAAGAACACAATAATGTAATCGCCTTATCTTCAGATTCGAATTTTACTCCCATGTTGGTCAACTGAACTAAGAGAGTATTAAAAGTATTTAAATGATCAACTATTTTTGTACCTTCCTTCATGTGCAAACTGTACAATTGCCTTTTCAGGAAGATCATGTTCATCAAGGATTTCGTCATATACAAGATTTTCAGCTTCGTCCATAAACCTACTACTATCTTCTCCGAGATAATGTTGAACAGAACATCATCGACCAAACACAGGCGTATGGCACTCAGTGCTCTCGCATCGATCTCATCCGAGTCTTCATTTGTTATGGTCGTGGGTTGCTTTTCTTTTCCCAAAAGCGCCTTCACCACGCCTTATTGCACGAGCAGATCATGCATCTTAACCTTCCATATCTCGAAATTGTTCTTGCCATTGAACTTCTCAATTTCGAATTTAACACTCTAAGTTTTCGACATTGGCAAAAGAAGAGATTCCAAAAAACATTGCTTATAATAACCAATCCCTTTAAAATGTGGAGGAATAATGGTATAAACTCCAAAAGGTTTAATAAAAAAGTTTAATATAAAAAAACCTTTTACTAACCTCACCTTTTATTAAAAAAATAAAATTCACCTTTTTAATTCCTCCACCTTTTACATACTATACTTAATTCCAAATATAGTAAACCTTCATACCTTTCCACTTAAAAAAACAAAAAAAAAACATACCTTTAATTTTTCAAAACAAAAAACATGTGAATGTTTCTTAAGGGAGATCGGCGCTCCTTCACTATGGATGGGGGAGCACTAGTGTTGGATCAACGCTCCCTCACTATGGATGGGGGAGCGCTAGCACTATGTGATGCATTAACCAGGTGCGCGAGTTTTCCGAAAAATGGAATTTCACAAGTGTGAGTGTGTCGACACGCCTCTAACACTACCTAGGGAGCGTTGATGACCTGATACTCAATTCACCACCTTCTTGCGCTCACCCGGGACGTGCACACAATTCGTCGATGACCTGCTCAATTCACCTTCGCTCTGATACCAATTGTTAGAATTGCAAATGTGGAAAACACAATTCACATATGATAATCAACAATCACACAAATAAGAAACACAGAGATTTCATGTGGTTCACCCAAACATTGAGCTACGTCCACCAAGCAGAGGTATCGATTGTCTTATTATTCAGATCACGGAGATTACAACAAACTTGCAAGCTCTCTCATATCCTCTCACATCCTCCCCCTTCCCCCTCTCACTCATATTCCTCTATGGGCTTACATGAATTTATATGCATTTACACAAGAAAGTGATTATTAAATGCACTCCTATCCATATTCTATCTTGGTCTATTTAGTTGAAACCAACGTAGAATAATAGGATCTAAATCTATTCTTGGGAATTCTTTGTCACCAAATTCAACGTGCAATACATTTTTTTTAATAGTGGGGTTTATAGTCATCAAATTTGAATATTCTCGTTATAATTAAAAAAAAAACTAAAGTAAGATATGAATATGTATCTTTTTATAGTTAGTCATAATTGTCGTGGAAATTTTTGAAAATAAACCGTGTCAAAAGTTTTTAAATTTCCAATGGTTCTAGTGGACACTCCACTCATCATCATTGACACAAGAAGCTAAAATGTTGATGGGTGGAATGTCCACTCGAAATCGTTGAACATTTCAAAACATTTGACATAGTTTATTTCCAAAAATTTCTATAGCAAATAGTAAGATATCTAATACATATAGAGATAATTTTGCCTTTTAAAAATGATGGATAAAATTATATATTTAAAGTTAATTTATATATATATTTTATTTTAATATGATATGAAGATTTATGGGAAAAAATAATTTTTTGAATTTTAAGAGATTGATGATGATGATGATGATGATTAACGTCTACTAAGACCGAATTGGTCTATCGGACATTAAGAGGGTAAAGGATTACTTGCAATACTTTAGAATTTTGTTTTTGTGCTAAAAAAGAATTAAGAGAAGCTTTCCAAGATCACCATAGTTTTCTTGAGTTTTAATGTTAGAAAGGTTGGTAGTGTGACAAATATTTTGAAATTGAGATCTAATCTGGGTATAGGTTGCACAATCTAAGAGAAAGTGATTTTCATCTTTAACCTTCTTAGTGTCACAAATGTGACACACTCTTTCATCCCATGGCGTTTTAGGAATTGACCAACACCCAGTTTCACTATGGGGCTCGTGAGAATTTGTTCTTATCTTAGCAATGTTTATTTTTTTCCTTACACTTGTCAAAACAGAGAGATAATTTTTATCTTCTAGATTAAGGTTGATTACACCCTTATAATACCTTAATTTTATTTTTTCCTATAACTCTTTATCACACCACATTTTCTCCTTAAATTTCGATTTAATGGTATTTTTAATAGTATCCTTATTCTGCAAAATGGTATCTTCCATGATTCCCCAATGGCTTAGCCAAGACTGGGCATCTTTATGCCATCCTCGCTTGAGTCAAAGGTGGTTACGACTAGATTTTGAAGCAATTTTAGGAAGCCTCTTGTCTTTCATGTTGTTTAACTTGTTCTTATACATTAGGTATCTAGTCAGAGCCATGCTCTCAATGGGGGAAAGGCTTACCTCTAAGAAGAGGATGAGATAGGACATATTTCCTTTAATTTTGAGATTATATGTTATCAAATTCTTTTGGATTTGCTCTATCTTTCTCCAAAATTCACGAGAGATATTGCATCCCCAGACTTCGCATCCATATAGAATAATGGGCGTAACAAGAGTCACAAAGAGGGGTTTCTTCTTATCCCATATCCAAAGATCGACTGATTTACAATTGTTTTCAAGCCCATAATAAGCTTTCTCAAGTCACTTCCTCCAAGTTGTTGTTGTCATATACGAAGGTATCATAAGTGATCTTATTGGATTTAATGATCATAACCTTAGTCTTGTCAGTATTAACAGTCATACCCATATTGGAGCAAAAATCCTTGAGAATTCTTAGTTGCTTTCCAAATCGTGGAGACTCCTCACCATAAGAATGACATCATCAACATAAAGAATATCTATCTATATATATATATATATTATTTTATTTATGAATGTACATTTATCTTAACTTTGGATTCCAATGTATGTGTAATTTTTTCTCAAATTTTACATCCTTCTCAATTGATAAACTCCATTTATATGTTATTTAATTGTCTTTTTATACATATAAATTGTTAATGAAATTAATTGCACGTCGAAATTATTTAATTTAATAAGAATATATATATATATATATATATATATATATATATAAAAGTTTGTTAAACACAATATTTTTTTTCAAAAAATATAAGTTTGACATATTAGATTTTTTGGATCCTAAAAACATATTCATTATACATATTCAAAAAATTATCATAATGCCAAGTAAAAACACCATTTTCTTTTAA
>JASDQU010104293.1:270165-280429 GCA_032191745.1 Picea mariana
AAAAAAAAACAAATGAAAATGTTCTCAATGTTAGACATTGTGATCTTGGAACAATGTCTAACCCATTTATAAAAATAACATGAAAATTGGGTTTAATGATTTTAAGATCTTCAAATATTTAAATTTTATAAACATTTACATGTGCTTTTTCTATGTTCTTTGCTTAAAATCCATCCATAAGAATAACATGAAAATTGAGTTTAATGATTTTAAAATCTTCAAATATTTAAACTTTCTATGCTTTTTCTATGTTCTTTGCTTAAAATCCATCCATAAGAATAGCATGAAAATTGAGTTTAATGATTTTAAAATCTTCAAATATTTAAACTTTCTAAGCATTTACATGTGCTTCCTTGATGTTCTTTGCTTGAAACTGTACATGATTTGCCAAATAAACATTAATGAAATTTTATCTACTATTTAATATTATAGATATAATAATTGATTCTTTTTTAATACTTTTTTAATACTTTTTCTTTACACTTACAATAGTAAATATTTTTGGATAGAAGTATGAAACTTTCACCGTTTCTATTGGCTTAGTCATTTTCATGGACATTTTTCTCCATATTTAGGTTTTTACTATGTTTGACCTTATTATTAAGAGATCTGAAATGGATCCAAATTAAACAATGAATGGTTAATGAGACCATGTATGCATAAGTAATTTGAAAAAAATGAGGGGTGAACAAAGACAATGTAAGTGCAAAACACAAGAAGGCAAGTATGAGAGGAAATCTAAAGTGGAATGATGTGATCATAAGATTAAATGGGGGAGAAGAACATTGTAGAAGGGGAAATGATGAGACAAGGATGCCTAGCCTTCCAACTACCCTAGTAGAGCTCAACAATGCATATATCCTCTAGAAAATCAACTCAAAAAGGGCCTTTTTGGGAAGTAGAAGGTAAATTGATAAATGGCTTAGGGAGACATGATACTGCATTGTAACCTTGCATTTGTTAAGAATAAAGACTGATCAAAGCCATTAGAATGCTAGTTTTCTCATTTGGGTTTCTCGGGTAAAATTATATGTGTTCACTGCGTGAATGTTATGTGTTTACATCAATCTATTAAGGAACATGAAATATTTCAACTACTTTGGGAACCCTTACCTACAAATATCGTATGATCGCTTGTTCCAATCACTAAATTATCTTAACTGAACAATACCAAGTCTTCCAATAAAATGAAAGGTTTGGTATTTTTCAAATGTTTCATATTATAATGATTAGCGGCCCCTATCGTCTAGTGGATCAAGACATCTCTCTTTCAAGGAGGCAATTCCCATTATCGATGGACAAATATTTTCATCGATTGATCTATTTAATGTCGGGATCTGACTTAGATAATAAACCCTACATGCATGTATAAAGTCTTTTCACTGACGAGACTGAAGAGAAATGAATGTGATCTAATCCTTATTGGACTTACCCTGACATACTCCTAATCATGGAAGCTCCACCAGGACTTACCAGGTTTTGGTATTGTTGAGTAATTTGCAATAAGTAAAAAGCTCATAAATTGTCTAGAATTGTCTTCGCAAATCAATTCTCTTTCCCACAATGTCTAGTTTATTTAGATCATTGAATTAGTGTTTAGAGAATATCAATGGTCCATGAATTAGCTTTGTTACTCCTTGGTTCCTAATCTCATCCCTTGTATTTAGCATTACATTTATTCTTGAACCCTTGGTTGAGAGAATCAAGGGAACCCTCGGGTACTATCATATTGTCCTATGTGAGCTCAAATATAATCCCACACACTTGTACACTACTCCATTCCTTCAACACATTGTTTGACTAGCATTGAGTGATGAATTTATTTGGACCATAGTGTTTTGATGTATGGCATCTCATTACATTTCCTATGTTTGTTGCATAATATTAACCTGCAAACACTTATTCGAATAAACAGTCTAGGATGGTCAAACGAATGACAACATAGTGTTCCAAGTTGGTATTACCTAATTTCACTACCTTGCAAACAATTACATGTTTACTTGTTAACTGGTTGAGGAATATTGGAAGAAAATGATGTCACTTATGGGAATGCTCCATTATGACAATTGGTCATTAATTGTATGGAAATGAGAATTTCATTGTGAGTGCTCCACAAAAACATGACTTATTAGTATTTGATTGGTAGAGTAAATCTTCAGCTCATACTCTACTTGGATGTTGTGTAAAAGCTATAGTTATAAATTGAAGTTGTTCTTGCAATCTTTTATTTATGGGTCAGTGCTTTGTAATTGTGAAAGCAAATTGTCCCTTGTTATTGCTCATATGCATAGAGGTATGAATGGGAAATTGAATTAGGTTGTTTGATAGAGATGGTGCAAACAAATTTGAAATTTCTATGATTTCACATTCAATACACATTTACCTACATGTATTTACATTTGATTTATTTGAATTGGGCATTGTGTCATTTCAACGTTGGACAACCATGTGTTTGGGCATAAAGTATCTCATTGTCTGGCTATTGAGTGTAGAACTCTTCAGCTACAACCATCTCTTTCACAATTTGAGCCTAACACTCTATCACTAAGCTCAACCATATATATTTTAGATTTATAATCAATTGATTGTGCCTTCTATTCAAATGAGTAACATGAATTATTTGTTAATTTGTTGGTGTTGTTTTCTTGTTGATTAATAACATGTTATAGCTGATGATGACAAATTCATATACTCCTCTTAATGTGGTTTCTTAATTGGGAAGCTTTGACAAGAAGAGAGTCAAATTGTGCTATTATTTTACTAGAATGAATATAAAAGAACAAGTGCAACATTGAGTGAGTGGTTGTTGTGTATCCAAATTTGAACAACAACATTTCCATCCATGCATAGCAACCTTGTATTCTTGGTCATCCATACAACTCAAGCATTGATACCCAAAAGTTGAAAATAGAGTTTCCATTTCAAGGAGAGGAACGTAGAACATAAATATTGGAATCAATTATGAAGACATGGGTCTCTGCATAATCTAAGAATGAAGACCAAATTTCATTTCTATAGAATATCCATGTTGGTGAGGCATGTGGGCTTGTTGACATGATAAAATGTTCGACATCAACAACAAGGTTCACTTCGGTGAGAAGTCCCAATTAGACTCCTCACTATTTGGAATCAGGAACCCATTCAAATTATGGTTCAGTAACCATTATTGTTTTGGGGGAGGGTTAACGATTACAACCCAATCCATTGTTTATGCTTTAAAGATTTTTTTAATTCTACAATGCTAAATGCACATGCAAATGCAATTCTACTCTACATGTAGACCGCAAATAACTAAAATGAATGAACATAAGATTAAAATAAAGGCAACAATATAGATAACCGTATATAAATTCAAGAAAAGTGTATGATTTGCTAATTAGATATGGAGAAACAAATAATCCATAATGTGAAGAAACATTCTTACTACAATGCTCTACAAGGCAATCAAATCAAAGAAATTATATACACTTGTAATATAAGAATAAAGTCTTTCTCCCAATAGTTTGGTTCGCAATAGCTTATCCTTATTAAAGTTCTCTAAAGAAATTTTTACAAGTAGTGAAATCAACAAAAACCCCTTTCTTCTTCTTCTCTCTTTACCTTTATCGATCTTTCTCATAACTATTTCTTCTTATCTCTAAGGCCAAGTGGTGATTTCAATTCTCACTCAAGAAGTCCCTTCTTTCTTGATCTTCTTGTCATGTGACATTTTCGGTTTCATTTCAAGAAATGAATAACTTCACTTAATATGTGACGGCTTCTTTTACAATTTGTCCTTTTTAGGAGAATTTGTTTGAAATAATTATTTCCAAAAGTTCAATTTGTTGAATTTGTTTCCTTTTATGATTCGTATTTATAATTTTCTTTTTTAGAAGGATTATATTTTTTAATTTAATGTCTTTGTAAGTATTGGTTATCTTTCTCGTGAAGGGGGTCCCTTGTCCCACAAAAAAAAGAGGCTCACACACCAATTTGGTGTGACTTGGTCGTAACCTAAAAATAAATTATTATTATAATTATTAATATCTTTCTCCAGAGAATGTTAAATTCCTAGCAGTGGCATACTATGAGGATATACTCTAAGGATATTTGTCATATAATTAGTAACAGGAAACCCGTTATAATGAGCCTCTTCATACTTTCGCCTAAAATTGCCATAAAAACTAGCACAGAAGAGTCACATCTTGGGTCGCTTACTATTGAATCCTATAGCCTACGCTAAGTTCTGGAAGGAGCCCTTTAAATAATCGTTGAGGCACTTCATAACATTTTACAATAATTTTGTAAGTCTTCAACGAGGAGTTCGCAGTCATTACCAAGATGTTTTTTCTTTTGAATCAATGTAATGTGGTCGCATACTGTAAGGAAGATTTTCTCAAATGTAGAAAAGCTTGTGAAACTATTCGTATATTTTTAATAATTTCCAAAAAAAACATCGTTCAATGGTGAATCCTTTGACAATCATTGAAGAAGACATATCATTTAAAAGAAATGCTTCTTTCATTTTTGTTGATGCCTCTGCACTTTTGATAAAAGTGTTGTTTTCTTTAAAAGAGGTGTGAGCATATGTAGGTGATCCGGGAGGATTCAGAATGCCCAAAAATTTATAGTCTCAAATGATGATAAAAATGACTTCATGGCGTAGAGCTCGACGAGATCTTTCCAACGCAATTTGAACGGCCTCAAACAAGCGTCGTATGAAGAAGTTATGGCCTTTTGAATTTGGGCAAAAAAATAGAGCAAAATGACACTGGGACTGTACGGGTGGACACGTGGTAGTACTGATGTTGATGTGGCAGGGTTATGACGTGGTAGGACAACACGTGGTAGGTACGGTGCTGACATGGTGGGTGCGAATGACAAGTGGAATGATGACAAATAAATGGACTGACACGTGGTAGTACGGATGCCGATGTGGCAGGGTTATGACATGGTAGGACAACACGTGGTAGGTACGGTGCTGACATGGTGGGTGTGAATGACAAGTGGAATGATGACAGAGCAATTGACTCGATGTACATTGGCAGTTATGTGGACCAATTTATAGCCCTTAGCCAACATTGGCTAATCGAAGGCTGACACGTGGCATCCTTCGATTGGCCAATGTTGGCTAAGGGATATAAAAGTTTGTTTGGCCTCGGTGGGGTTTTAACCCCAACCCCAACCCCGTCGAAGCAACCAATGACTTCAACTAAGGACCAAACCATATGGACTGCCATGTCACTTGTAAAGTTCGTTGGACTTTATTATATTTAAGTGTGTAGTTGTAACAAAGGCCAAATAAGGAGGAGGTCCGCGGATTTGAACCCTCAATTGGCCAATGTTGGCTAAGGGATATAAAAGTTTGTTTGGCCTCGGTGGGGTTTGAACCCCAACCCTGTTGAAGCAACCAATGACTTCAACTAAGGACCAAACCATATGGACTGCCATGTCACTTGTAAAGTTCGTTGGACTTTATTATATTTAAGTGTGTAGTTGTAACAAAGGCCAAATAAGGAGGAGGTCCGCGGATTTGAACCCTCAATCTTCGGATATGCCAACGAACTACAACGAAAGTCTGACCATTATGCCAACAGTCATTGTTGGTTACAACTATTACATAATATTTATTTAAGTTTGATTAAATGCCAATGCGAGAATATAGTGGATTGGGTGGGGTTTGACCCCTCGACTTCCCCTATATAAACCAAACACCTTTCACATTGTAACACCGAAGGATCATGTGTCAAGAACTCGGGTTGGGTTTATTTTGTCTTGGATTAGTTCATGTAAGAACTCAGAGCGAGTTCTTTTTGTATGAGCAGTAATTCTATTATACACGGGCTAGTTCATGCAAGAACTCAGAATGAGTTTGTTTTGTGTGAGTAGAATTCATTTTGACATGGGCCTCATATGCCAAAAACTCATATTGGGTTCATTTTGGTAAGGGAATGAGTTAGTGCAAGAACTCCGAGTGAGTTCATTTTGTATGACCAATGTTATTGCATGCCAAGAACTCAGATTGGATTCGTTTTGACATGGAAGTTAGTTCAAGAACTTGAAGTGAGTTCATTTTGTACACATGTGGGATTTCATGCTAAGAAATATGAGCGGGTTCATTTTGGTTATGATCGTAGTTTGTGCCAAGAACTCAGATTGAGTTCATTTTAGTCTTGATTTGCATGCCAAGAGTTTATGCTCATGAGTTTTTTTTTAGCTTTGAGATTCTTTGAGAGAAGTATATAGTGTTTATAGTCAAAAGTTTTGGTATTCTGAGGCGGTGTCGATTTTGACAATTACACTTATGTTTGAGCAGCAAATCAGAAGGTCATAAGTGGGAGTTGTATTTAAGCATTATTGAGCATCAATAAAGCGGTCTCTCATTTTGAAGCGAACCCAGAGACATAGCCCAAGATGGGTGAACTTCGTTATCAACTCGTGTAAAGTGCCTTGATCTTTGTTGTTAATGTTTTTCTCGTTTTTCAGCATGTTTCTTTCCGCAAGTTATTTATCAGTTAGTGAGATTTTCGATAAGTAAGGGAATTCACATGCTTATTTGCAAATAGTCAAGACGATCATAATTTTCGAATCAGGTTGGATGTTAATGTAAGATTAAGAATTAATTTGACACCTAAGGATTTTCGAATCAGTAGGTTCGGATATGAACAACATGGTTAGTTTTTTGTTTTCTTCCTTGCTTTTCATAATACAAACTTTCTACTTAGTCTCAGTTTACTCTTAAAATCATGTTTCACCCAATCGGTCCTTAAGACCATTAGGTTATACATCTAGGGTCTTTATTTATTTTTGTTGATTTACTTTGTTCTTAGTTTCTTTCATTGCATAGTTAGTTTTTTGATCTCCTTTACACGATAATCCAACTATGGTAATAGAGATCTCACTTTGTTTTTGAATACGAAGTTCAGTTTAAATGGTGGATTTATTTTGGTTTGATATGTGAGCTACGTGCAAAAGTGTGTTTGAGGATGGTTTGAGGATGTTGCTAGTGATTTATTGATTCAAACATTATCAGGGGAATTAACATCTGCTCCCATCCCATCTGAGGACCTAAGGTTATGAGGCCAACTTTCAGGAACTGAGAAATCAACCATGAACACAATTATGAGATAGAGTGTTGGAATTGATCTAGACGAGATGCTTATATGCCTAGTATTTCACCATGAGGAGCCTTCTCTAGGGCTTGCATTAACATTTGTTTTATTATGATACATGTTTGCTTGCAATTGGTGTGGTAGATCAAGTTTGTCATTTTTCAGAGTAATGTCTTCACTTGCAACATGTCCCGTTATTTACATAGTTTAAATGGTTTGTTTTTTTTAGACTTTCAATTTCGCAGTTGAATCCAATAATAATTTTTACTTGTGGTTGATTTTAGATTTGTTTTTTTATTTTCCTCTCTTGTTGAAGGAAACATGCATCCTTATTTATTTATTTGTTGCTCATGAATTATGGTTGACTATGATTATGCTTTTTCATCCCATCATCTCACTATGGTAGCATCACACACAAACAATATGATTGAAGAACTTTGCATGTCTTTGTGAGGTTATCAGACGAAATAAAGGATGACATGAATGGAAAAACATGGTTGCTCTGGAATAGTACTAGTAGATGGACTACAATCCAACGAAGTGAGTAATCACTAGTCATCCTTGCATTATGTCTAGTGAGTGAGTTTGATGTGTTAGGGGACTCATCCACACACTAAAACAACGACTCATATGAAAGGTAAAAAGTCAAAGTCTATGGACTAAAAATCAAAATGGATTACTTTAATTAAACAAACACAACAAATCAATAAATAAATTCCAACAACTAGCAGTGATCCCCTACCAAGCTTGAAAAAGGCTATCATTTCTTTTATCCATTGAATGTTAAGCATATGTTAAATTTAACTAGAAAGTTTTGGGAAAGGAAGCACAATCAATTCAAGGGACATGTAGATATCTCTGCCAAGGCTATGGATTCTCACTGGCAACAGAGCAAGGTTCGTGATGTTATGATGACTCCACGAAGGTTATGGATGTTCATGGTTAGTGGAGCAACACCTAATGGATAAAATATATATGCTTGGTGAAAATATTTATATCCAAAACATATTAGTACACGTGATCAAGACTTCAACTTAAATTACTGATGCAAATTTAGGGAAATAAACCTCACCATGTTTTTCTTCTTGACATGGTAGACAAGTTCCACTAGTTAGCATGCAAACATCACTACTAAATCCATCATGATGTAGGCTTTTTAGGTATTTGTGGCACGTTTATTTTGGGATGATCCTGAAGATCAAAATAACATTGTTCATACTTCATGCTTATAATTCAAAAAGAAGTAGTAGAGATTCATGGCTTTGCCTAGTGTGTTGCTATTTATTAAAATCTCAACAACTCCCAAGTCCACCAACTTGGGTACCCCCTTTTTAAATTTTAAAATCATACATTTACAGTTCGCTCTATCTTCTATGACCTTATTCTTTTTTAACTTAATCAATGATCACTTGTTGTTGACCAAAATGATTCTTATTGAATGCATGTTTGATCATTTAACTTCATACTACATTCAATTAGAATCTGTGACAATTACATTATCGAATTAGTTTGTATTGCAAATTAGTTGTTTCTGCATTTGTCAAACAACATGTATTATATAATATGTTCTTACACCTCTAGGATTTAAATGGCCTAGACCTATTTGGAAGTGTTATATGTCTTTTTCTAGACTCATTAAGGCATTTGTACATCATTGGTTGGCTCGCAACTAAATTTTGGGATTAATCGACACTTTTGCAAGTGTTGAGTATCAAGTGCTCTAAACATTAGTGGATTGTTTTCGTGGAATAAATTTCTTAGTTGTTGATTAATCATATCGGTTTCAATTAACATATTGAAAGCCTATATGACACAGATATTAGAAATTCAATCTTAGTAGAGCATCATTGCGAATGGTGTTAAGAACCAAATATCAATATAGCATAGAAAAACCTCAGAAAAAGTACTCAACGCCTTGAAAAAGAGATAATTTCATATAATAAGCCTTTTCGAGGGGGCAACCTCCTTTTACCCCACTTAAATGTTCAAGTACAAGATGATTCAAAATGAAAATGTCTCCTTGGTATATATAGGAGACTAGGAGGTATAATTACAACTAATGGCCTAAAGTCGACATAAATAAAATAACATTACTAATATAATATGCCCCAATTAAGGCGTAATGAGCCAATATTAGGGCTTAACATGCCCCTCCCCTTGAGACAAGTATTGTCTGCAACGCTTGAGTAACTCTGGATGCTTCTGTATAAAAGACTCATATTCCCAAGTGGAATCTTCAGCCGATAGTTTCCTCCATTTAATGAGATACTTTGAAATGGATCTATTCCTCAGCTAGTGAATTCTTGTGTCAGTGATGGCTTCAGGCTCCAATATGATTTTTCCTTCCTCGTCAAATTCTGGCAATACAGTTTGAACTGGCATCTTGTCGCCTATAACCTTATTTAAGCATGAAATATGGAAAACTGGGTGTACTTGTGAAGATGCAGGCAACTCCAATTTGTATGCCATAGTACCAATCTTTTGCAACACCTTATAAGGGACATAGTACTTTGGTGATAATTTATTATCCTTCTTGGCTTGCTTGAGGGACATCTGTTTGTATGGTTGTAGTCTTAAAAACACCCAATCTCCTACTTCAAAACTTCTTTCACTACGATGTTGATCTGCTTGTTGTTTCATGCAATTTTGTGCCATGGTCAGGTTGCCCTTTAAAATTTGGAGAACCTGTTGTTGATTCTCGATGTGATCTTCCACTATTTGAACCTTAGATTTTTCTTTTAGAGAAGAAGTGATGGAAGGAGGGTGGTATCCATAAAGTGCCATAAATGGTGTCATTTTTGTTGCAGTATAAAAGGAAGTGTTATACCACCATTCTGCCAAGGGTAACCATTTGAACCATTGTGTTTATTTATCAAAGACAAAGCAACGAAGGTAGACTTCAAAACATTTGTTCACTATCTCGGTTTGTCCATCAGATTGAGGATGATAGGATGAGCTATGAGCCAATTGAGTACCCAAACAAGAAAATAATTCTATCCAAAAATGTCCAGTGAAGATGGGATCTCCGTCACTTACAATAATCTTTGGGCTGCCATGTATCTTCTGAACTGTCTCCATGAATGCGGTGGCAACTGTACTAGCTTTGAAGGGATGAGAGAGTGCACAAAAGTGTGTGTACTTGATCAGTCTATCAACAATCACCATGATGACAC
>JASDQU010104293.1:280529-305745 GCA_032191745.1 Picea mariana
GGCGATTTTTTGTAAAAATATTCAAATTTCTAATTATTTTATATAGTTTTTATAAAATTTTGGCGATTTTTAAGGTAAAATAATTTTATCCTATAGAATTTGGGCGAATCATTTTTAAATTAGCGAATCTCGTTTTTGGAAAAACCATGGAAAATTAGCCCATGAGCGAAATTTATCCCCTAAAATCATCCCTGCCCAACGTACCTTGATCCATCTACTAAATATCCTCCAAGTCATTCCTTTTGAAACATTGTAGAAAAAAAAGTTATAGCGAAAATGCCAAGGTTTCTCAGATGTAGTAGGGAAACCCCAAGACCTTGAGCTCTGATACCATATGTTAAGAACCAAATATCAATATAGCATAGAAAAACCTCAAAAAAAGTACTCAACGCCTTGAAAAAGAGATAATTTCAGATAATAAGCCTCTTCGAGGGGGCAACCTCCTTTTACCCCACTTAAATGTTCAAGTACAAGATGATTCAAAATGAAAATGTCTCCTTGGTATATATAGGAGACTAGGAGGTATAATTACAACTAATGGCCTAAATCCGACATAAATAAAATAACATTACTAATATAATATGCCCCAATTAAGGGGTAATGAGCCAATATTAGGGCTTAACAAATGGGCTTGGAATTTATTTTAAAAAATACCCTTTCGTGAAAATTTTGTGCCCATCCTGAATGAGTTATGGACCTTCAGAAGAGGCCTCCTATAGGTCTTTAACAATTGTCAACTCAATGCAATTGTCAAAATTCAATTTTAAGGCTCACAAGTATAAAAATGCACAATCAAGGTTTATGCGCTAGTAAGACTACTAGAACTTCACAAGTTATAAAATGGTTGAGTAGATGTGACATACACCTTGCTAAGCAGAGAATAATTACAATGTTGAGCAAAGAAGAATACAGTGTTGAGAAGAGAGTAATTACAGTGTTGAGTAAAGAAAAATTGCAGTGCTGAGCAGAAAATAATGCAACATTGTAGTGGAGCGGAGCTATAGCAGGGAATACTTGTAGAGCAGTGGTGGAGAGTAGTGGCAGGGAATAACTTGTTGGTGGTTTCTAATTTGCAGAAATGGTAAACCATAAACAATTTATAGTTTTACTATTCCTATATATTGAGTGCTAGGGTGGAGGAAATAATATAGAGTACCTTTTAGCTTACTATTATGCTGCCAAATTTTCTCCAACAATATGCCACTATTGAAAACTCTTGTTGTGGGCACAGAGACTCTATATTGTAACCTTTTAGTTGTTGAATAATACATTAAGCATGCTTTAGAATGTGGGGTTTTCTCCCATTAGGGTTTTCCCCAAGAAATCATGGCGTAAATGGCTTGTTGTTCATTTCATGTGTTTGCAATTGTTAAGTTTATTTTTGGTTTCTACACATTCTTGTCTCAAAAATTAGTTTAGAAAGTGTATCCATAACCTCTCCTTCCTTTCATTTGGTATTAGAACCTGAGCACCTCGGTTCCAAGGTGTCAGGGACAATTTTTTTTTAATCTAATCTTTGTTTGAGTGGGAGCTTGCGTAGAAGGAAATATTGTTGCAAGGAAATGGCAAGCACGTCCAGATTAGAAATGGAGAAGTTTAATGGCACTAACTTTGCGCTATGGAAGCTCAAGATGGAATATCTTATCATAGATCGAGATCTATGGGTTGCAATACTCGGAACCAAACCCATGGGTATGATAGATCAAGAGTGGGTGGTGTTGGAGAGAAAGGCAAGAATCCTTATCAAGCTATGTTTGGTTGATTCAATATTATTGAATTTTTCTGAAGAAAAAAACTGTAGCATCTCTCTGGAAGAATTTGGAGGATTTGTATCAAGATAAATCCTTGGTTAATAAACTCTTTCTACGGAAAAAGTTGTTTTCCTTGAGAACATGTGATGTTGATTTTGTAGCGAAGCATATGAATGAATTTAATACTAGTGTGACCCAATTGATATTAGTGGGAGTGAATATGGATGAAGAACATTGTTGTATGACCCTTTTGTGTTCCTTTCCATATTCATGGGACAACGTAGTAATGTCCATTAGAAGCACTGTGAAGGCATTGGTGCTTGATGAGATTGTCACTACTTTACTCTTAGAGGAGGTGAGGCAAAAAGCCTCTAAATCCACCAAGAAGGTCTCGGTTGTTCGTAGAAGATTGAAGGATAAAGGCAAGAAGAGAGAAAATGGTAGATCCAAATCTCATGGGAGACTTAAGTTTCTTGGAAAGTCCAAGGCAAAATGTTGGAACTCTGGTAAGGTTAGGCATTTCATAAGGGATTGCAAGGAAGAGAAGAAGAAGAATAAGAAGCAAAATAATGATTATGACAATGAGTCTGAAATTTTTTCTCAAGAGGATGGTGGATATGCCTTTGTTACAGCTTTGGCAATCTGTGCAAGGCATAGTGCATGGCTGATGGACTCTGGAGCTTCCTTCCATATGACTTCCCATCAGCATTGGTTTTCAATGTATGAGAAATATGATGGTGGGATGGTATACCTTGGGGATGCTTCTCCTATTAGCATTGTTGGTTGTGGAAGAGTCTTGATCAAATTCTCTGATGGCATAGTAAAGAGGATCAATGGAGTTTTTCACATTTTGGGTTTAACATGAAACCTACTATCAATAATCACACTTGATTATGTGGGTGTGCAAGTTGTTTTCTCTAACAAAGGGTGCAAGATGGTCCAAGGATCTATGGTACTCACTAAGGGTGTTTGTGTGGACACTTTGTTCCAGCTTGATGCATGTTCTAATGAGTGTAATAGTTCTTCAATTTCTGCAACGGAGAGATTTGTAGGATCTACACCTTCATAGTCAAAAACCTCCTAAACAAGATCTTTCTTCAGAAATTGAGTTACATGCAAAGAAGACAATGCTATGGCACCAAAGATTGGGCCATATAGGTGAGAAGGGCTTATGGGCCTTGAAAAAAAAATCTTGTCAATGGATTGAATGTTTGTTCTCTTCAATTTGATTTACGTGAACAATGCATATATGAAAAACACAATTTTGTTCAGTTTTATTCTAGTTCTCTTAAATCTTCCGGTTGTTGGACTTAATTCATTTTGATGTATTTGGTCCAGTTAAAGTTCCTTCAATTTCTAAGGTTTTGTATTATGTGTCATTCATCAATGTTTCTTCTAGAAGGACATGGGTATATTTTCTTAGAACTAAATTGGAGGTTTTTAGTTGGTTTAAGGAGCTTAAAGCTCTCTTGGAAAATTAGATTGGTAGGAAGATTAAGGTGTTGAGGACTGATGACGGCGGTGAGTTCTATTCTGTAGAGTTTGATAAGTTTTGCAAGGAGAATGGCATTAAAAGACATAAGGCAACTCCATATACCTCTCAACAAAATGGAGTTGTAGAACAAATGAATATAACGTTGATGAATATAGGAGTATGCTTAGTGGAGACGACATAGAGAAGGATTTCTGGGTTGAAGTGGTTTCTATTGCATGGTACTTAATTAATAGGTCTCCCACATCAGCTCTTGTGGATAAGAGCCCTATGGAGGTCTGGATGGGTATGAAGCCCTCACTTCAACATCTTTGTGTTTTTTTTTGTGAGGCATATGCTCATGTGCCTAAGGAGAAGTAGTCTAAGTTGGATAACAAGGCAATGAAGTGTATCTTCATTGGCTATGGTGTTGGTGTGAAAGGGTACAATCTTTGGGATCCTATTGTTGGAAAAGTTTTGTATAGAGAAAATGTTATTTTTCAGAGAAGTTAAGCCTTCTCCCATAGTGGTGCCACTAGAAGAGGATGAGAAGAAGTTGGTGGTTCAGCTACCACCAAAGACCGAGAAAGTCGAACCAAAAAATGAACATGAAGTTCATGAAGGACCTGATGATGAGGAGGGGTCAGAGAATTCAGAAGAGGAGGAAGAAACTCCACCTCAAAATTTAAGGAGTTCCACTTGGCAAAGAAGAAAACCAGACATGTACAATTATAGTCCTTCTGATTTTATACGTATATTTGTTTTATCTACTAACATCGATGAGACTAGAACTGAGAAAGAGGCAATGGAGATGGAAGATAAGGAGTCTTGGAGATTGGCCATGGATGAGGAAATGGTTGCACTTAAAAAGAATGATACATGGGACTTGGTCTCATTGCCCAATGGACCTAAAACGATTATATGTAAATGGGTGTTCAAAAAGAAGATTAGTTTAGATGGTAGTGTTGAAAAGCACAATGCATGGTTGGTTTCAAAAGGATATTCTCAAGTTGAGGGGATATAATTTGGTGAGATATTTTCCTTAGTTGCTAAGCTAACATCTATTAGGTTCTTATTATCTATAGCAACATCCTTTAATTTAGAGATAGAACATATGAATGTGAAAATTGAATTCCTATACAATGACTTGGAGGAGATCTATATGACACAATGAAAACACTATGATGAAAAAGGTAAAGAGTCATTGATTTGAAAGTTTAAAAAGTCTTTATATGGTCTCAAAAAATATCCCATAATGTGGTACCAAAAGTTTGATTTCTTTGTGTTGGGATTAGGATTTCTAAGAAAAATCATATCACTATGTGTATTATAAACAAGATGGTGATCATTTCCTTGTTATCAATCTATTTGTAGATGATATATTATTCTTTGGTAATAGTAAGGATGTGATTTTAAGTCTCATTTTTCAACACAATTTGATATGAAGGACTTGGAGGTTGCAAAGGAGATCATGAGAAATAGAGAATAAAAGCCTTTGATTGAGCCAGAGTAATTATGTAAACTTTGTGCTACAATGTTTTCATATGGCATCTTTCAAACCATTGAGTGCCCCAGTTTATGTGGGAACTAAGCTGGATGGATGATATGACCTTCAAAGATGGAGGATATGACCTTAGTTCCTTTTGCTAGTGCAGTTGGTAGTCTAATGTATGCTATGGTTTGTACTAGACAAGACATTGCCCAAGCAATGGGAGTCTTGAGTCCATTCATGGCTAATCCTAGATGTGAACATTGGGCTACAGCGGAGAGGGTGTTTAGATATTTGTGAGGTACTTCTGAATATTCAATTTTTTATCATAATGATATTTTAGGGGACCCACACTCAGTGGATGTTGATTGGTAAGGATATGTAGATAGAAGGAGATCTACGAGCGGATATGTGTTTCAGTTGTTTGGTGGAGCGGTGAGTTGGATGAACAAGTGACAAGCTATGTTTTCTTTGTCCATTGTAGAGACATAATATATGGAAGTTATTCATGCATGTAAGGAGGCCATTTATCTTATGAAACAATGTTCAGAAGTAGTGTTGAGTCAGAAAGCTATTACAATTCAATGTGAAAGTAATAGTGTCATTTGCCTAGCTAAGAACCCAACCTTTCATGCAAAGACAAAGCATATAGATATCCAATACCATTTTGTTAGGGACATGGTAGAGGATGGAAAGGTGATACTAGAGAAAGTTGACAACTTGATGAATGGTGCAAATGCATTAATGAAACTAGTGAGCACAAGTAAATTCAAGTGGTTCTATGAGTCTATGGGCCTTATGGGCCCTAGAAATTAGCTCGTAACTTAATGCATTCTCCCTTGTACCCTTGCAAGGTATATGAAAAGTGGGAGAATGTTGGGGCATGTGTGTCATACACCTTGTTGGGCATAGAATAATTACAGTGTTGAGCATAGAAGAATGCAGTGTTGAGCAAAGAATAATTACAGTGTTGAGTAGAGAATAATTCAGTGATGAGTAAAGAATAATCGTAGTGCTAAGTAGAGAATAATGCAATGTTGTAGTGGAGCATAATTATAGCAAGGAATACTTGTAGAGCAGTGGCAAGGAATAACCTTCTAGTGGTTTCTAATCTGCAAACATGGTAAACCATAAATGGTTTATGGTTTCACTATGCCTATATATTGAGTGCTAGGGTGGAGGAAATAACAAAGACTACCTTTTAGCTTATTGTTATGTTGTCGAATTTTCTATAGGATTATGCCACTACTGAACACTTTGTTGAGAGCATAGAGACTATGTATTGTAACCTTTTAGTTTGTTTTTGGTTTCTGCACATTCTTCTCTCAAAGATTAGTTTAGGAAGTTTATTCCACATCTCTACTCCCTTTCATTTGGTATCAAAGCCTAATCACCACAGTTCCAAGGTGTTAGGGACAAGGTTTTTTTATCTAATCTTTGTTTGAGTGGGAGCTTGTGTAGAAGGAAATATTGTTGTAGGGAAATGGCGAGAACATCCATATTAGAAATGGAGAAGTTTAATGGCACTAAATTTGAGCTATGGAAGCTCAAGATGGAAGGTCATCTTTTAGATCGAGATCTATGGGTTGTAGTATCTAGAACCAAAGCCATTAGTACGATAGATGAAGAGTGGGTGGTGTTGGAGGGAAAAGAAAGAATCCTTGAGAGACAAACTTGGATCTTAAGCTAATCATGTAACTACCCATTTGAAATCTTGTTCTCTCCTCTATGCACTGTAAAAAACAGTTTATAAATGAAAAGATAAAAATTACAATTTCACAAAGTTTATTAACCATAGGTGTAACCTATGCCTGAATTTAATTAAAAAAATTCAATCCCATGTGACTTGAAATTTGATGATCGTTTGCAAAAGGACTATTGTTTCAGTTTTCGAAATTTTTTATTCAACTGTGGTAATTCGAAATACTTCTTATTAGAATTGCAAATGTGGAAAACATAATTCACATATGATAATTAACAATCACACAGATAAGAAACACAGGGATTTCACGTGGTTCACCCAAATGTTGGGCTACGTCCACCAAGCATAGGTATCGGTTGTCTTATTATTCAGATCACGGAGATTATAGCAGACTTGCAAGTTCTCTCATATCCTCTCACTCTGTCATACTACATCTATGGGTTTACATGAATTTATATACATTTACACAAGAAACTAATTATTAAATGCACTCCTATCCATATTCTAACTTGGTCTATTTTAGTAGCAACCAACGCAAAATAATAGGATCAAAATCCATACTTGGAGGAATTCGTTGTCACCAAATCCCAACAATCTCCACCTGGACAACAATTAACCTGATACCTTACTCCTTCCTTTCGTTCATCACCTTTTCTGCAAGCCAAGAGAAGCCAAGCACCACTGCAACTTCTCTAATAAAATTGGTTTCATGATCTCGCCTGTGTGACTTGCACTAGTTTGGATTTCCCGAGGGGTCACTCCACCTCCAACATGTCTTCCACAACTATGTTGTGAGACATATTTAGTGATAGATCTCCTCCTATCCAAGACACCTGTAAAATATGCATTACAATTATCACACACCATCTCAGTGTAACCAATATAGGTGACATTTGTGCTTCTCAAACGCCGAAGCACTCATTTCACTGCAACACTTGAATCTGTCACGTGTCTGACAACATCATTAGCGTGTGAAACATCTGGTCTTAACCATTTCATCACATACAATAGACCTCCTACTGAACTTACATGAGACATAACATTTTCTTCTTTATAGACAGGACCTATGCTTGAAGAAAACTTATAATGGAAAGCAAGAGGGATAAAAACTGGTTTTACAATGTTCATACTAAACTCCAACCACAGCTTACCATTACCATCTGTGTGTACTTCCATGCCCATAATTTGTTTTGTTGCTCCTTGATCCCTCATTTGAATTGTCCTGTCCACTTGAGTCATTTTCTTACTGATTTTATCCATGCTTTGTCTTGCATCGAGCATACCATCAGCAAATAACATCAAAACTGTGAATGTACTGTAAACTGTATAGTCATTCCTACCCTTTGAAAAATTTTGACTCACTATGAAGGATTCAAACCTCTTGTATATTTTCTTGGGTAGCAATAGGCCATACAATGAATTATCTAGCATGCAAACAAATTTACCATTGTGATCTTGAATCAACCCTTTTGGTTGTTCCATACATACTATATCTTTGTCAATTATGACCTCGTGAGAAGTAGGATCCCACACACAACATCCCTTTATACCACCATCATAACTTGTAGAGATATAAAACAAGCAGGAATTTATAAACAAAGATTTTAAGTTTGGAAATGATTTACTGCTTACCAGTACATACAATTCTTTCTTTCTCTTATGACCTTGATGTTTCTGCCATAAACAAGAAGATACATCTGTCACTTCAGATGCCACTTTAGTACTCCCTTCCAACTTATAAATTTTATCAACCTTTGTTGCCTTCATCACTACTAAACTACCTTTTGACAATGTGAGTGCTCCACCTTGACCTGTATACTTATATCCACAAGAATCCAACACTCCCAATGAAATCAAATTTGATTTAAGCTTAGGTACATATCTAACATCCGTTAATTCCATAACAATACCATCGAACATCTTGATTCTAATACTGCCAACCCCAACAATTTTACAGGGAATACCATTTCCCATAAAAACTACACCCTCATCAACAGATTGGTAAGAAATGAACCAATTTCTATGTGAGCACATGTGGTGGGAGGCACCTGAATCTAATTTCCATTCTTCTTATATTGTAAATTACTAGAAACAGATAAAACTTGATCAGTCATACCTGAATTTGTTACAGCCAAATTTGCTTCCTTCGTAGAGTTTTCCTCAGATTCCTTTATTTTCCAACAATCTTTCTTGAGATGTCTTGTTTTGCCACAGTACCAGCATTTTGATTTACCCTTTCTGTGTCTTGACTTAGATCGAGAAAAACTTCTCTCATTCTGCTCTTTAGTTCGATCTCTGACCAGCATCGCCTCTGAAGTTGAGGTTTCTTGACTAGATTTTCTCCTCATCTCCTAAGCCAACAAAGCTCCCACAATAGAGTCATAATCTAAAACATCTATTGAGCTAAAGCTAATAGAGGTGAGCAGATTATCCCAAGACTCGGGCAACGAACACAATAGTGTAATAGCCTTATCTTCATCTTCGAATTTAACTTCCATACTAGTCAATTGAACTACAGGAGTATTAAAGGTATTTAAATGGTCAACAACTTTTGTACCTTCTTTCATCTGCAAACTGTACAACTGTCTCTTTAAGTAGATCTTGCTCGTCAAGGATTTTGTCATATATAGACTTTCCAACTTGCTCCACAAGCTTGATGTTGTATCCTCTCCTACGATATTAAATAGAACATCATCCGCTAGACATAAACGAATGGTACTAAGATCTTTTGCATACAGATCTTCCCATTCCTCATTCGTCATAGTCACTGGTTTCTTTGTCTTGCTTGCCAATGCTTTTTGCAACCCTTGTTGCACTAGTAAATCATGCATCTTGAGCTTCCAGAGCTCAAAGTTTCTTTTACCACTGAACTTTTCAACTTCAAACTTTGAACTCTGCATCTGAGCCATTAGCACAAAATCTCCTAATACCCACTGCTTATAATAACCAAGGCCCTTTAAAAAATAATGTGGAGGAATAATAGTATAAACTCCAAAAAGTTTAATAAAAGGTTTAATAAAAAATCCTTTTACCAACCTCACCTTTAATTTAAAATAAAATTCGCCTTTTAATTCACTTTATACCTTTTACATACTATATTCCAAATATAGTAAACCTTTTAAAGGAGCCTCCACGTGACTCTTGTTCACATTTCTTTTTAAAAAAGGAAATTCAATTTTGAAAAAAAACCCAAAATTCTTCATACCTTAAGTTTTTCACAAAACCATACGAATATTTCCTTGGGAGATCAGTGCTCCTTGGACCATTTAAAGGGAGCGCTAGTTTGAGCTATCAGCGCTCCTTGAGTGTGGATGGGGGAGCACTAGCACTCTTTGACTATGGATGGGGGAGCATCGACGCTCTGTGATGCATACACCGGATGCACGGATTTTACCGAAATTTTAATTTCACAAGTGTGAGAGCGTCGACGCGCCTCTAACACTGCATAGGGAGCGTTGATGACTTTCTACTCAATCAATTCACGAGCTTGCACCACGAATCTCCAATGCAACTCTGATACCAATTTTTAGAATTGCAAATGCGGAAAACACAATTCACATATGATAATTAACAATCACACAGATAAGAAACATAGGGATTTTACATGGTTCACCCAATTGTTGGGCTACGTACACCAAGCATAGGTATCGTTTGTCTTATTATTCAGATCATGGAGATTACAGCAGACTTGCAAGTTCTCTCATATCCTCTCACTCTATCGTACTGCTTCTATGGACTTACATGAATTTATATACATTTACACAAGAAACTGATTATTAAATGCACTCCTATCCATATTCTAACTTGGTCTATTTTAGTTGCAACCAATGTAGAATAATAAGATCCAAATACATCCTTGGAGGAATTTGTTGTCACCAAATCCCAACACTTCTAAACCCAAATTGATTCGAAATGTTTTATTCAACTATGGTAATTCGAATTACTTCTAAACCCAAATTTAAAGTTTGAATTTTGGAAAAATTGGAAACTCTTCAGCAGCCACATAAAGATCCTTTTTTAGGTTGGGATGTCATCTCTTTCAAGGCTACAATCTAATCTTTTTAACACCTAAAATACAACTTTTTAAAGGATGTAATACCATCTTTTTGAGATTTGTGATATCATAATTTTGAAGGCTGCAAAAGACATCTAGTGATTTGAAATGACAATGTGTCGACAATTCTTACACTCGACAAGTTGATTATGTTCATAAAACATTCGAACATAAAAAGAGAAATAACTTTTATTTTATTTCTACTTCCTCAAGTTCTGAGGCGAGACAGTCTTCTTCATTAAACGACAATAGAAGACATTCGTCTGGTTTCAGTTTCAACAATTATATTCTTAGGCCATGGAAGTTTTCTCACGGAGAGAAAGGGCCACAATTGTTATACAAGCTTATTTCCATATGTTTGTAGCCAAGTCAAAATGCAAATATATGAAGTATGTTATCTTAACAATTGAGAGGCATTGCAACTAAGCTTTATTTGTATTACCAAAAGTTCAATATGAAATGTAGCATTAGAAGATGATGTTGACACATCACAGTGTCCATAGGACTTACTTGATGATGATGGTTAACATCCGTTAAGACCAAACTTAAAAAACTATAAAGTATTACTTGGTTTTCTTTAGGATTTTATTTTTGTACTCGAAAATCATTGAGAAGACCATTCGAAGATCACCATAGTTTTGATGAGTTAGAAGGTTAAAAATGTTGGTATTGTGACAGATCTTTTGAAATTAATATATAATTTGGGTATACATGGGGACATTCTAAGAGAAAGTGTTTTTCATCTTCAATCTTCGTAATGTCACAAAGATGACAAATTTTTCCATCCTAAGGGGTTTTGGGGATTGTCCAATACCCAATTTCATTATGATGCTCGTAATAATTTGTTCCTTTAATGCTTTATCTTAATTTTCTTTTATCCTCTAATGTTTTATCCCACCACAACTCAATACTTAAATTTAGAGGTAAAAATATTTTTAATATTATCTTATTCTACAAAATGTTTAACTTATTCTTGTACATTAGGTACCTAGTCATAGCCATGCTTTCAAAAGAAGAAAGGCTTGCTTTTATGAGGATAAGATAGGGTGTATTACCTTTATTTTTGAGATTATAAGTTATAAAATTTAGATCAGTTTTATCTTTCTCCACGATTATCTAGAGAAACCACATCCCCAAACTTCACATCCATATAAGTTAACTAAAGAAGAGTTTTTTTATTCCATAACTAAAGGTCGGCTAATTTACCATTATTTAAAAGTCCATAATAAACTTGCCACCCTCCATTTATCCTTTTCTCAATAAGCTTGTGATAAATATAGATAATATTTAACCTTTGGGAAAAAAGTGGTTGCTCACTGAGTTGGCTGATTTACTTTTATTAAGTAATTATAGTAGCCAAGAATTTAATCTTTCTAAAAGTGGCATGTCCTGGTATGTCTAATGAAGAGCCTGGGGAATTCTATTTTCCATTACTGCAAACAAATGGAGAAAGTGATCTTCATGGAGTTACTTATATGTAAGAATGATGCCCATTGTGAGAGGTCGCTAACTTTTGATACTGAGGCCGTTGGCAATGGAGGAAGCATTACAGATATTGAACTTGTAGTAGCTCGAGTCAAGCATTAATCCTAAGAGTATCATCGTAAAATTTGTGAAGATCTCGACGATGGGTTCAAGGGCATCTTTCTCAAACCTGTGAACAATTTGGCAAAAGGATAAAAATATGTTTCATGAAAAATAAGAAGACTGTATTGTGCATTCATGGAGTTACTTGTATTGAATGGTAAAAAATGGAGCAACAACCTACATCAAGTAGTTGAAGCAAAGGAAGATATCAGATTAGGTTGTTACACTGGTATATCTCAGACCATGTCCAACTATGCCTCGCAGGTATCTCAACACATGCTTCGCAGTAATCCAATGTGTCTATCTCGGTTGACTCATAAAAAGTCTAAGTGCACTCATTGCATAGAAAATATTTGGTCTGGTGTTAACCATATACATCAATTATCTAATCAGCTATATGTACAGAGTCAGATCAATTTCGTCAGAATCGGAAGAAGACACACTTAGTTTCTTTAGATTCATCACCATTGGTGTTGCCACGAACTTCACGTTCAGTATCCCAAACTTCTTCAATATCTCAACTGTCTACTTCAAGATCTCATCAGTTCTCTACCACACCTCTAGTCCCAAGAAGTAGTGCATCATACCAAGGTCCTTCATCTCAAACTTATAAGCCAATGCATACTTGTATTCAACAATAAAGGCTCTCTGTATTGGTGAGGAATAAATCATCAACATAGAGGACCAAAATCAGGGACTCACCATTAACAATCTTGTAGTATAGGCTAGGATCGACAACACTTTTGTTGAAGCCCAAAAAATCATCAGGTGTCCATCAACCCTCGCATACCAAGCTCGAGGTGGTTGCTTGAGTCCATACACGGCCTTCTTCAACCTGCACACATGAGACTCCTTCTCATGTATCACGAAACCATCTGGATTCTCGATGTATACTTCTTCCTTAGTCTCTCCATTGAGAAATTTTGTCTTTACATCCATCTGATGTACTCTCCAACCCATGGATGTTGCAGGGGAAATAATCATCCGGATAGAAGTGTATCGAGCAACAGAAGCAAATGTCTCCTCATAATCTATTCCCTCCATCTGAGAGAATCCTCTAGCAAACAAATATCATTTTGTGCCTCTTGATGCTCCCGTCAACTATGTGTTTGATCTTGTAGATCCATTTGGAAGTCACTGCAAACTTCCCCTCAGATCTCGGAACAATATCCCATGCATCATTCTTCACGATAAACTGATAGTTCTCCATCGTGGCATCTCTCCATACTGTATGACTAGTTGTCTCCTCATAACAGGAAGGTTTAGAATCAATGATGTGGCTCATAGTTGCGGCATAGCAGAAATATTTCTAAGGTATCTTGCTCTCTCGGAAGGTACCATCTCTTCCTGTCTCTCACTCAATCTGTCTCTGACCAGGGATGTAGATCTGGTATTCCTTCGAAGACTCATTGTACCCCACAAATGTACCCTTTCTACATGAAGGGTCTAGCTTGGTCCTTTTCTCCTTGGGTACATGAATGTATATTGAACACCCAAATATCCTGAAGCATCCAACCTCAGGCTTCACTGCGGTGAAGGCCTCCTCGAGAGTCATGTTCCTCAAGGACTTTTGTTATAAGCATACACTACAGTCATTGATGCCTCTACCCACATAAACATAGGTAAATGTTGATATGTTCTTCCTCTCTGCGACCCCATTCCATTGAGGGTTGTAAAGAACGATGTACTCCTTCTTGATCCCTGCCTCAAATATCTCTAGGACACATCGAGGTTCCCTCATGGAACCAATGTCCCCCAAGACATATCAAGGTTTCCTCGTGAAACCAATGTCTTAGTTCCTTCATCTAGTAATCCACTTATTACTCTGCAATCAACTAGTAGCATACTGCTACTACCATGCCATCGGTAGCTCAAATCATCTGCCACATTCTTTATGACTATGATGCAATCAACCAGTAGCACACAGCTACTGCAATGTCATCCAATAGTACACAATTGTTTCCATGTCATAGTAGTACACAACTATTGTCCAGTGGTAGACAACCACTGCCATAGTCTCACAACTACATAGAAATCCACTAGTAGCACATAGCTACTAGCATGTTGTCCAGTGTTACACAACCACTTCCATAGTCTCCATGACCATGTTGTGATGTTTCTCCTCTCCCGGTAGTCTTATTCACACCTAGCCACCTCACATGGAGTAGGCAAGACTACGAACATAGCCTCATTCACACCTAGCCACCTCACATGGCATAGGCAAGGCTAAGATGCAAGTCTTATTCACACCTAGCCACCTCACATGGCTTAGGCAATACCTATACCCAACTGAGAATTACTCCCTCAGTCACCTCACATGACTAATTAGGGAAACCCTTGTCTAGAGGAGTTAGTCGGCTAGAGGAGAGAAAACACCACACCTCCCTCTTAACAAGGGTGGACATTCTAGTGATCATTTGCGATCTGACATCTTAACATCGTCACTTGTGTAGTAGATCTTCATGTGGATCTGCTATATATGCCAACAACATTGTACATTGTACTTATATATGCCAACAAAATATCAGATGACTTGGCATCTTCATGGATTATTGGTGTCTCCATTGATTATACAAAAATTGAACGCCAAATTTCTCACGCTAATGGCAATCAGTTTTGTCGAATGACTAGAACTGAGGACCCATCTCCTCTACAAATGTCCGCTTGCGTTGTCATCTTGACTTGACTTGTCTTCAAACCAAACTACTACCATCTTTAACCAGAACCGAGCACAATTACTTGATAAATGGTTGGGCGAGTGTTCTCCATTCGTTGGCATCTCTATTCATGCATAAAAGACTGCCATGCCTCCATGGCATCTTGCAACCATGCCTCTTCTTAATTTTTGTAGCCTGGAAGAATCAATTTCTTATGGACGGCTTCTCTGATCAGTGCGTCGATAACATATCGCTACTCCAAACCTTCTAAAGTTTGGTTTACTATAGAAAGAACTTTATCGATGCAGATCTCATTCTACGCAGGGTTGTCTCCTCATGGGTATGCACTTGCACGGCTCCAACGTTGTTACCATCCTCTCCTGTCCACATGATCTCTTTGGCAGACACTCCACACAATTAGCACCAGTCTACAACGCTCCAAACTTCACGTTGAATAGACAGCTCCACTCAGTTTTATTCCACATGGTTAGCACATGCCTGGCATGCGGATTCGATCCCACATAGAATGTCTTACTCAGACGCTCTTCTCTCAAAGACACATAGTATTATTTCACTCTCATCACACGCACCTCAATAATCTTCATGAACTTTAGGAGTTGTGGCTGCAATGTCTTCTCTCAAGATCTTGAGCCCTCTCGTGAGGGAGTTAGCCTAGTCCCGCTCTGATACCATGTTGTTTTTTTTCATATGAGATATGATCGATATATTATTACAATGATGAGTGTTCCATATATAGGAAACATATGGTGACCATCCATGAAAGGATGGGTCCCTTGAATAATCAATAACTATTTATTATTATCATTTACTTTATTATATATGATATTTAATAATCAATAATCATATTATTAATTATTATTCTAAGAAAATGTCTTCCCTATGTTGTCCAAACATCAACATGAACAACAGAAGACAGATTTGCGAACTGAGGAAGGATATGAAGATGTTCGAAAAAATTTGATGGGTCCCTTGAATAATCAATAACTATTTATTATTATCATTTACTTTATTATATATGATATTTAATAATCAATAATCGAATATGCAAAGAGAAAGAAGGAGAATCAAATATCTTATTGGGCAATCAATGAACTTTGGACTCTGTCATGTTTAGGGATGTTTAGGGGACGAAAGTTCTGCACAAAAGATAATTATGTTTTGTTTTTACATTATTTTATGCAGTGAATTTGTTAGAACTATTAAGTTACTAAAAAGTCAAGGGTTGGATCTCTCCTACTCTTTCTTTGGATGGCAAAAGGTTTGTTTTACGTACTGAAGTAGAATTTTGTTGTAAGTAGATCAGTTTTATACACGTAGCAAATTTCTTGATAGTTCAGAAAAGTTAAGTTTCCTTTAAATGCTTGCGTCGGTTTGCACCTCTTTAGAAAATAATTGCTTTTTCATCATAAGTGCAAAAGGCATTAACAAAGAAGGAGCATTTCCTTGAAATTATACGTCTTTCTTCAATGGTTGTCAAAGACTTCACCATTGAACGATTTCACTTTTGGAAATTATTCATAAGATAAGAATGGTTTCGCATTCTTTTATGTCTTTGAAAACATTTTTCTTACAATTATGCGACCACATCATAATCATCTTGGTAATGGTTACAAACTTCAAAGGAATAATCATATTGGTAATGATTTCAAGCTTCTTGATAAAAATTTGCAAAAATTTTCTAAAATTCTATGAAGTGCTTTAACGATTATTTGAAGGGATCTTTCTAGAAGATTGAGCATAGGTCATTGGCATTGACTACTAGTACTATGGTTTTGAACCTATGACCTCCAAGAAGGAAATATATGTTCTTTATCATTAGACCCACTTAAGTTACACACATGGAAATCAAATGTTAGCTAGAATGGAACCATCAAGATAAAAAAAAAAAATGTTGACAATATTTTAATTTCAGTTTGGCTTAAAGACATCAAATTTAAAACATGAATAGTGAAAGGTTAAGGTTTTAGAAATTGTATCAGGGAAGCCTACATTTATAAGTCCATAAGTATGACTCAAGTTGAAGAGCATGAACATTGAAAGGTTAAGGTTTTAGAAGTTGTATTAGGAAACCTAAAGATTAAGGTTTTAGAAGTTGTATTATGGAAACCTACATTTACGAGTCCATAACAATGGGCTTGAGTTGAAGAGCCTATCCTCATCATTAAAAGGAAGACAACTAATTTATTCCTAATAACATATTTTGCAAATTAATAATCGTAATTTTGAATGTATTATCATTTCATTATGTATTATAAGATGTTGAAAATATGATTATTTCTAAGAAAAAGCTTTAAAAAACATTAAATTCAAATATGGTCCTCCCCCCCCAAAAAAATCAAAATCAAATTATAAAAGGAGAGCAAATTCAACAAAGTAAACTTTTTGAAATAACTATTTCAAACAAACTCCCTTAGAAACAAGGTGAAAGAAGTCCCCATATTATGTAGCATTATTCATTTCTTGAAATGAAATCGGAATTACCACATGGTAAGAATAAAGGGGACTTCTTGAATGAGATCTAAATCACCATTTGGCCTTAGGGCCAAGAAGAAATAGTTACGAGAAAGATCTATAAATGTATGGAGAAACAAACATGTTTTGGTTTGTTTCTAGGTTTGTAAAAACTTCTTAATATAATTTTATTAAGGAGAAACCATTATTTACCAAACTATTGGTGAAAGATTTTGATTTTAGTACTGCAATATTGCAAATGTGTAGAATTTCTTCTATTGTCTTTTAGTTATTTGCACTTTGCATGTAGAGTTGAATTACATATGCATGTGCATTTAGCATTGTATGATTTAAAAAATAATCTTTAAAGCATAAACAGTGGATTGGGCCATGACCGATAACCACCTCTCCCCCCAGAAAATAAAATATAGCAATGGTTATTGAGCAAGAATTTAGATGGTTTCCCTATTTCAAATAATGAAGATTCTAATTGGAACTTCCTACCAGTGTGAACCCCTACCATTTATGTTGGACATTTTAATGGATGACAAGTTGACTTGCATGGAGCCATGATTTAATAAATAGATTGACAAATCATGGCTCATCTCCTTATCCTTGTGAGGGATCATGCTTTGATTTTGCTTATACCCTTACATGCTATCCCAAAAAAGGAAGTTAATCTCATGTCCACAATAAGATTTGATGGTGAAGGGAAACTCACGCATTGTGACATGAACTTTACCAATTTAATTTTGCATGTCAATTGCTTAAAAATTGCCATGAATATGTTGCACGTAGATTCTTTTCCTTCACATTCAAAGGATGAGTTCAACATTGGTATGAATTAATACCAACTAATTCTATTCACAACTTGATAAATTTAGGGAAATATTCTTAGTTGCTCATCACAATTATCAATATGAAAAAAAAATGTGCACTGGAAACAATTTGCCAAGAAAAAGGTGAGTCTTTTGATGAGTTTTGTTTAAGGTTTGTGCATATTTATTACATGTCTCACAAAAATAATACACTAACTAGGAGAAACTCTAGAGCTATTTTCATATCTCCTCTCCATCCATGAACAAGAAGAGTTATCATTAGATAGTGAGGAAAATCCATGTTATCGGGAGTTTCTTCCACAGAATATATTACCTTCACAATTGCACAACATTAACCTCATAAACATGACATATGAGGAGGATAAAGTTATGAGGTTTTCATTGAATTTCTTACCATTTGATACCCACTTACTTAAGCAGCGAAAGGAAGAGATTTTACTTCCCAATGGGATTGATGATCTAGATGATACTAATCCAAAAATTGCTATTGTAGAATGCCTTAACCTGGACCCTCATGCCAAACCTCTATAACATATGCCCTTAAACATCCTCTCTTCACAGCCTTATGAGATCAATCAAATAAACCTAATATCTAAATAAATGGAGCACTCAAGAGGAAGTGTCTTACAACTTGATGACATTGATAATATGAATGTTAGTAATCTATAGAAAATTCTTGTACATGATTTTGAACATAGTAAACATAACACATCAATTGAATGTCCACTAGAAAAGGAAGTTGTCATTAAAATAAAAATCAACAAGATGGCATGACCTTTCATTGAATCTCTTGCATGTGGATAGTTAATTTTTTAACACAATAATCTTTAGTGATTTTTAGGATGATGATTTTGGGTTGCTAAACCTTGACCACCTCATAGAGAAAGGGGTAAGGTTTTACCAAAAAAATTCTATAGAAACTCTCATAAAGAACCTCGTTAGGGTCTTGGATGCCCAAAATTTCCATATGCCAATATCTAACCCTATTGAGACTGCACATTTGAGAGTTGGTTTGCATATATATCATCTTCCTTCTCCTCCTCCCATTGATGCCAAAAAAGGAATACCCATTAGAGGTGAGACACTAAAATTAGGATCAATTGAGTTGGATAATCAAGTTGATGATGTTGATCATGAACATGGAAATAAACTAAATGAATCTCGTGAAAGGGTTGTACATCCACAAATGGTAGGGTATCACATATCACAATCATTTTTGGATGAGAAAACATAGGGGATGATGTCCAATTAACTCCCTTGTGTAGAAACAAGTAAATTGATATCATATTTAATGAATTCTCAAAGCTCAAACTACTCATAAATTAAGGATAGATCTTTCAAAAATCTACCCATTGATGACCTTGTATATCATGAGAAAAGGAACTATATTATTGATCATATAGATACTCTTGTCAAAGATACCTACAGGCTTTCATATTTTGAATGTTTTAATACTCTGTACCTAGACCTTTTTGGAAATATTCATTGGGAGGAACGCTGATAGAAGCATTATTTAGTGGTTCCTCTATGCTCAGATTGTCAGAATGTAATACAAAGTGATGGCAATTCAAAGATTGAAAATCCTACAAACATGATTTCACAAGGAGGAATTCATCATCACCAATAAAAAAATTGTTCAGAGGAACATATGCAAAGTGTTTAGGTTCTAGTAAAAGGAGATTACAACCATGAATATTGTTCACTCGAAACGATGAAATCTAGGAATACTACGTCTACTTATAGTCTACAATTTGAGGATTAAGAGGAGAAGCAAAGAAGGATTGTAAGAGTCATAGATTACGAAACACTCAGTGAACATTCAAAACCTCAAGAAGTAGTACCAAATTTATAGATAATGGTCATGTACAACAAAGTAAATAATGATTTGGGAAAAGAATTATCTTTAATGAACAACTTTTCATAATAGTTAATCAATTGCTATGATCAAGTATGTCAATGACTTTGAAATTCCTTCATAGTATTCCAACATTACCATAATTTATTTCACGATATCATTGGAACTTGGTTGTAGTCGTCATTTTCTCTGCAGTTTCCACAAACTTGTAAGCACCTCATACTACTTGTTGTGAATTAATTGTGCAATGTTTCAATTTTTTCAATAATTCATTACATAGTATACCAACCCTATAACTCTATGCCTAATCTTGATTTTCTTGTAGGTCTTGATGTCCTTAGATGGCTACATTGGCTCTATGATTCCACATAATCTCAAGTGAGACTATGTAGGTTAGGATAGGAACAACATAATTAATTTTATTTATTTCTCCCCTACTTTCCAAAATAATTTTTTTCTACTTAGTTTCAGTTTATTCTTAAAATAATGTTTTGTCTAGTTGGCCCTTAAGACCATTAGGTTGTACATCTAGGTCATTTACTTTTCTATTGATTTACTTAGTTCTAAGTTCATTTCATTGCATATTTACTTGTTTCAATCTCCTTTATAGGATAATCTGTCTATGGTAATAGAGATATCACTCTATTATTGAATCTGAAGTTTGGTTTAAATGGTATTTTTCTCTTAGTTTGATATGTAAGATACATACATAAGTGTGTTTGAGGGCAGTTTTTTAGAGCAATCATCTCACTCTCCTTATTTTTCCTTGATCCCTACAATAGGAAATTGGAGAATTGGAAAATCAGGTTTAAAAAATTCAAACACGTATGGACTTTTGTTCATTGAAATCATGGGATTTATGTTAAGCATTACAATGCTAATTTTTAAAGCAAATTCCCAACCTATTCGAAGAGGAACATAGATATTACTACATTTATTGTCAACGACCTTCATATCTAGTAGGAAGGAAGACATAATTTTTTGCATGAATTATCAAATGAAGATATGTGCCCTAAAGCATTGAACGAACTACCTTCAAGAAAATGTGAGATGTGTTGAAAGCATGGCAATCTGGAGACTTTATTTAAAATTTGCTTTATGGATCATATTCTAAGTCTTCTACGTATCTAATTTTAGGCTTTATTTTTCCATTTCTTTTGGATAATCAAAGCATGCCTTATGTTTCAAATGATGTGACTATGCAGATATCAATGATTGGTTGATCTCACTAGCATGATTGGAGCTACATGAATCTTGCTCTAGTATTGGTTCATAATGAAGTATGCTTTTGTTAGTGGGTTTCCATGTAAATTGGACTTTTCTTTTCCTTTAACTTTGTTGATATTGTGTTATTTTCCTCCCATCGAACTCTATATCATGGTTTCCCATGGCACAAAAGAGACTCAAACTTGAACCTCCTCAAATCCAACCAACAAATTGCAAGGATAAAACGAATAACAAGGAATAATCTAGTGTTTTTCTTAAATGACTCAGAGATGTTGAAAATAACCTCAGTTGTTTGTGTTTTCATGCTTAAATGTCTATAATGAGAGAGTATGTATATTGTTTCACAAAAGGAAAGTGCATTTGTTGTCCAACACATACACATATGGGCCCCAATTTGAGCTTTGCCTCCTTGAAAATCCATTGATATTTAGGTCCTTGATTCCAACAAAAAGGCAGTGGATCTCCATCGTATTCGTAACATCATCTACTCATGACAAGAAAAACACCTCTTAGAGGAGGTTTTAGGGGGGGCGACAGGTGCAGGAGGGGTCATTCTTGACCCAAGGGGAAATCAGGTATTAAAGTATGTATGGAGCTTGGAACAAGCCACCATCAATCAAGCATAAGAACATGCTCTCCTTAAGGGAGTGCAATTAGCTAAGGATATTTAGTTACAATGCCTCATCATTTTAGGGGTCTCTCATAATACTATTTGATGTATGATCAAAGGAGTCCCTCCCAAAGATTCTCATATCGACAATAACACCAAATAAATTAACCTAGAGCTAGTGGGTATCCCCTATGTCTCATTTTTTCATGTTAAAAGGGAGAACAATGAATGGATTGACGCCCAAGCTAACATAGTTGTAAATATTGAAAAAGGGGTTATAAGCATCAATGGGAACTTGTCTCAACATAAAATGCCATAATCAATGCACATCACAATCAAAGTAATGCATGCCTCATTGGTGTCATATCCACATGAATGCCTTGATGTCATTACAATGAAGGGTCTCCTTGACACACACTTCTAAATGTATGGCATTCCTCCTTATTTCATCTCCGCGCAATCTCTCCATGTGCAAGGTGGGATATACAGGACATGGTACAATACAGTTATGATGGAAGGATATGTTGGTGCAATGGATGCAAGGTTAGTTGCGGGAGCCATACATTCTCTGTGTCTGTGAGTAATCATGACAAAGAGTTGGGGTCCTGGACCATGTGTGAATGCAATTATGTTGTATTGGAAAGACATGGCCTCATACATTCAACACAAGGATTTTGATGTGCATGTACTCTTTTCCACAGATTCAGTGATAGGTTCCATCATGTGCGCCAGTTGGCCTCCATGGTTAAAGGTCGTTTTGAGACATCTCATGTTTGGGATTCTCAGAAGTAAGTCAACAAATTTGTTACAGGGCAGGTAGTTCTTTGCTACTCTTGTTTTATGAGATGTTGTTGATTTGTTAACAGAAGGTGGCATCCTTATTTTGTCACTCAGTTGTAGTCTAGAGCATTCTCAATCGAGACTCAGAAGTGTCTACAGATATCGAGAAATTGGGTCTGGTTCGTTTTTGGCACAAGAAGTCACGTTATCGGTTGTAGTAAAAGTTCATTGGGCCAGGAGAAGGAAGTTGGTTGATAGCAAAGTGGCATTCTCAAATCATTTAGAAAAGAAGTCTCTTAATAGTAGTCTCTCTTTTGGTCAAAATATTGTCAGGCATCTTGGATCTAGCATCTCTGTGGTGGTTCAAGGAAGTCGACCGCATAAGGGTGGACCAACGCGCTTAGTGGTAGAATTAGAACTTCGCTGGTTGGCCTTGGTTATTTTTCTCTGGATATCATGCCTTGTTGTCGGTCTCAGGCTATGGGACATGACTCCTCACTAGAAGCTTTGGAGTAGGAAGTGCAACAAATTCAATCAAAATATCGCTCCCTGTCAGCTCGGGTTTCTCAAATTCTTGATATCCTCATTCAACATTGTACTGTTATGAGACAACAACAGGCGAATTGGATGATGTTAGAGCTCAAGTGGAACAACTACAAACCCAAAGGGAACAATCACCTCCAATACTTGTAGAATCTTCATCCAACAATGGCTCTTCCCCACCAGCAAAGCAATCTCAAATTGACTTGAACCAACCAGTGTAGGAGGCAGAAATGAAAGAAGAAGATTCCATCCATGCTCATCAGTGGGGTATTTAATGTATTTTAGGTCTATATGTATCATAGTCATCTTTTACAGTATTTACTCTCAAAAATTTTAGGATGTAATCAAACATAGTAAAGTCCAGGTAGATATAGGGATAGATAGGCAAATAGCAGAAATGCTATTGATGTTGGAATTACACCTGGATTTTGTTGCTTTTTTTTGTACATGTTTGTGTGCCTTGGTTGCCAATTTTTTATCAATATAATATCTACCAGTTCTTTTCAAAAAGATATTGATTTTTTATATTTTAGTTAATGTGTTTGTTATAATCATTGCATTAATGTATTGTATCATTTAAATAAATATACAAGTTGATTATACCTCTTTTCATCATATTATTGTAAATCATTGCAATGTAACATTTTACAACACCAAAGACTGCAATAAATAAGAAACACATTTTATTTATATGATCAAGGGACCCTTTGTCATACAAAATCAGACAACATGAAGGTCCACAATAATCAAAATGTTAAAAAAATATTGTTACAGTTATTGGTAACATGTCGCAATATTGATTGGGAGAATATGTCAAAATTAAACAAAATTCTTGATTTTGACAAACACACTTTCTGAAATATAAATCTTGTAACATTCAATTATATTGAACATCATTCATCTCTTCAATTATTGTCATTGGTTGAGTTGCTTATATACCTCATTTCTTCATCACTTGCAAGGGACATTGTACTTGGGTTATTTACAATGTTTTGTGTAGTAGCTTGATCTTGTTCTACCTCATCATGTTCCATCTACAAACATAGAAGTAAAATGTGATCAATATACCTACATTTATAGTATAATATACATGATTTAGTGAATAAACAATGTACCATAGTAGTGAGATATTCATACACAATACAGATTCTTTCAAAGATATGCTTCACGATGTCTCAACATATTTTTTGGTGGCTTCACTCCATACTTTGTTTCCTACAAGTTTTTATGTGACATGAAAATGTGTGTGTGTGTGTGTGTGTGTGTGTGTGTGTGTGTGTGTTTACTTAAAGGTTTCTTGTTGTTTCGTTAATTATAAAATAAGAGAAGTAACAGAACACAACTATTTATGAACTATTCAATTAATCCTTGATACTCCAACGTATACTCACAACCTATATGTAACCCAATGTCACTCAAATGTTTATATGGCTCTTCTTTGTATGTTAGCACCAGGTATAAAAAATTCATGGATGATTGTAAATTAATTAAATATAAACATCACAATATATAACAAAATGTCAAGGAAAAGGCAAGTACTCACAAAATTTGCGATCAATCCTTTTTTGCCTTGTCATCCCATCTTATGTGTTGAATGAATCCAATTTTCTTTTCTTTTCTACAATAAAAAAACAATTGAAAACTAGTACTTCATGCAATGATTAAACTCTCTGCTACACATTAAAAAATAAATAATAATTTTAATAATAATAATCAATGATTGCATATGTTTGATGCACATTGTTGTCGGTTTAACTCCTCATACGATTCAATTATTCTTATTTCTTATACCATCTCCTTGGACACGTTTTTGGACATCCCTACCGAAATGTTTCGGATGTCATCTGAGTACCTTTAATTTTCTTAATCTTCTTGAAAAATGAAAATCACAATGAAAAATCGATTAATATTTATATAAAAGTAAATATAGTAAGCATATTAATTTGGTATTTTTTTGGACTAGTATATACATATTATAGAAAAACATGTTTAGTAGTTATACATTGTAAATGATTTTTGTTGTTATTGTATGATTTTTCTATTGCAAGCTCATAGGTCTCATTGACCATTGCTTGAGAAATGTTTGTTGTAGGTTAAATATAACCTGATTCTTGGATTCATTAGATTAATTTGTGTACTGTGAGTAAAAAGAACATCTATATGTTCTTTCCACTTTCTC
>JASDQU010104293.1:312375-332162 GCA_032191745.1 Picea mariana
AGATGGCTAGAACTATGCTCAATGAATCTAAACTAAGTAATATACTATGGCCTCAAGTTGTTCATACTGTTGTTCACATTTTAAATAGAAGCTTGCTGAGAAACAATCATTTTAAGACACCCTATCAGTTATGGAAAGGCAGACCAGCTAGTGTTAAACATTTCAGAATTTTTGGTAGTAAATGTTATATCAAAAGAGTTGACAAACATTTGGGTAAGTTGGAATCTATAACAGATGAAGGTATTTTAGTTGGGTATTCTTGTTCAAGGAAAGCTTATAAATGTTACAACTTCAGATTGAACAAAATAGTTGAAGCCATAGATGTGAAATTTGATGAGTCCTCATTTTCGAAGTCTAAATCTAAACAAAAGAATCATCAAATATATGAGATAGATGACAAGCATAAAATGAATGATGAGGTAAGTGAAACAGAAAAAACTAAGGTTGTTGACAGTGGACAATTAATTCCTACTTTGACACGGGGCACAACTCCATCCAAAAGCATGACTCCATCAAAGACTCCAAGCAAGAGAATATAGAAAAATCACCCTGAAGAACAGATAATTGGTGACATAAATGCAGGTGTTGGAACAAGAAGCAGAAGGCAAGAATCCACCTCAACTCATGAACTCATGAACAGGTATCTTTACTTTCTCTGATTGAACCCAAAAATATTGAAGAATCAATTAAAGATGAGTATTGGATGAAAGCAATGAATGAAGAACTTAGTCAAATGGAAAAGAATAAGACATGGGAATTGGTTCCTCGACCTTTGAATAAGAATGTCATAGGGGCTAAATGGGTTTTCAGAAATAAGATGGATGAAGCAGGTAAAATAACTAGAAACAAGGCTAGATTGGTTTGTAAAGGGTATGCACAAGTAGAAGGAATAGATTTTGGAGAAACTTTTGCTCCTGTTGCAAGAATGGAATCCATTAGACTGATTCTAGCTTATTCCAGTTCTAAACACATTAAAGTTTACCAAATGGATGTAAAGTCTGCATTTTTGAATGGTGATTTAGAGGAAGAAGTATATATGGAACAACCAGATGGTTTTTAGGTACAAGAAGTAGAACAATATGTTTACAAGTTGAAAAAGGCACTGTATGGCCTGAAGCAAGCACCAAGGGCTTGGTATTCTAGACTTGACAATTACTTGAGGCAGCAAGGGTTCAGGAAAGGTAACACTAATAGTAATCTGTATATTAAAGAAGCAAATGATATCCTGATCATTGTTGAGATATATGTAGATGATATCATTTTTGGTAGTGATGATAATAGGCTCAGTAAACAGTTTGTTGAAAGTATGCAGAAAGGGTTTGAGATGTCCATGCTAGGAGAAATGAAGTTTTTCTTAGGCTTGCAAATTACTCAATCTGATAAAGGTATTTCCATTTCTCAAACCAAGTATATCAATGAAATGCTTAAGAAATTTCAGATGGAAGATTCTAAACCAGTTGGCACTCCCATGGTTACTGGTAGTAAATTAAGTAAGTTTGATGATGCTAAAGATGTTGATCAGACAGTATACACATCTATGATTGGTAGTCTTCTTTATGCTACAACGGCAAGACCTGATATTATGCATGCAGTTTGTCAAGTTGACAGGTTTCAGGCTTCACCAAAAACTTCTCATCTATTTGCAGTCAAAAGAATTTTCAGATATCTCAAGGGGACAACAGAGTATGGTTTATGGTATCCTACAAGTAATCAACTTGATTTATATGCTTTCATTGATGTTGATTGGGCAGGTTGTGTTGATGACAGGAAGAGTACTAGTGGAGCAACATTTTGCCTTGGAGGATGTCTTGTAAGTTGGTCAAGTAAAAAACAATCAGCAGTGTCTCTATCTACTGCTGAAGCAGAATACATTGCAGCGGCAACTTGTTGCACTCAGGTTCTATGGATGAAACAAATGTTGGAAGATATACCTATTCATTATAATGAACCTATACCTATCTTCTGTGATAATACCAGTGCAATTAGTATTTATAAAAATCATGTTATGCATTCCAAAACAAAGCACATTCCCATTAAATTTCATTTTCTAAGAGAGCAGGTTATGTCTAAAGTTATTAAACTGAAATATGTTGGCACAAAGGATCAGATAGCAGATGTATTTACTAAACCTTTATCTAAAATGCAATTTGAAAGTCTCAAGGATTAGTTGGGGGTTTACCCTTTGTAATTTCATTTCATTCTCAAATATTGCACGGGCTTCATTATAAAAATCAAACTACACAGGTTTATTGTCTATTATTGATAGGGCGAGTTACTGCTGAAATGATACATCTTTGCAAGTGATTTTCTTTGCTCAGGGGGAGTATGGTTGATTCCTTTGCCACAGATGTCAAAAGGGGGAGAAGAGATTTAAAGTTTTCCATCAATGCCAAAGGGGGAGTTTGTTGGCAGGGCTTGCAGTTTGCATAGGGCAGTTTACACAGTAGGGAAGTTTGCAAAGTTTGCACAGGGCAATTTACACAGTAGGGCAGTTTGCACAGTTTGCACAGGGCTTGGTTTTGTCATTAATGTCAAACTTTAAAATGCCAAAGGGGGAGTTTGTTGGTCAGTTTTCACATGCACCATGGATCAGTTTTCATAGGCACGGTGGTTCCTAATTTGGAGATCAGCATGTCTCTCGACATACCGAAATGTGAAACCACGACTTAATCTCCATTTCAGAGTTTTGGATACTGAGATTTGGAGGTGTCAAGGACACTCACGACAAGAATGATGAAATCGTGAAATGCGAAAGATCAAATCATATCAAAGACTCCATTTCAGAGTTTCGCAGACCGGGAAATCAAAGATCAAAGGAACTTTAACCTTTGAAGTAGCGAACCTGGAAATATCGAAACAGACACATCAACAAACCACGTCAGCTAAGGACACGTGGCACAATCAGGCAATGACAAGTGTCAAGCTGATTCAACATTTCAGGCACATGTAAGTCATGAATCAGAGTGACACGTGGCATCTATTCGACACATGTCAATCCACGTGTGACGTCAGTAGGTTTACGTCACATCGAAACTTTCTATTTTGGGGTTTTACATAGCAAGCAGAAACTCCACCATCACGAAGTCTCAAACTCCGAAATGTCGAAGGGGACTGTTGTGAGTCTCGAAAACCCGAAAGGAAAAACTCCGAAATCCCGTCAAACGTCCATCTTAGTGGGTTATGTGAACCATTCGATCACTTCGGAGATTTTGTGATCATGAATTTTATAATGTTGGAGTCACCATGACTCGAAGGGAAAAACGTCGAAATCCCGTCAGTCGTTCGATTAAGAAAAGAAGGGATCAGATTATGAAGTTTTGTGGATTGTTGATCTTGCTCCATTTCGGGGATTGCAACTTGGAGTGTCGAGACTCCTCACCACAGGAATGCCGAAATGCCGAAATACCGAAATGCGAAATGGCGAAATCAACGCGAGACCCTGTGCTTGTAATCCAACGGTGTTGGATACTTGGAAATCTGATTGAAGGGCTATTGTTTCTCTTCACGATTAATTGTTCAGTTACGATTTAGTTAGCAGAACCGAATCATGGTTCTTGGACGGTTGGCATTTCAGTTGTTGAAGTGTTGTTCTAGGGATTTGAGGGGTAACCGAAGGGGTTGTAGAAGATAAAAAGAAACATGTAGTGACTGTGTAGCGTTGGTGCGTATGGAATTAATGGTACATCCATAGCTCTAAGGTAAAATTTATTTCTGTAAATGAATATAAAACCGAAATAAAATCATACAAGGACAGTGAGAAGAAATGATGAAGATATAACAGAGATCAAGGGGAGAAGAATGGATTTTGATATGATTATATAAATAGAGAGGACTTGAATGATGAATCCTTTGCCAGAGAAGATAAAGAGTTTGTTTGCAGGTTCTTAGTGATAGAGAAGGATTCCAGGGTGGTAGGGAGGAGCAAGGGGAGACTGTAAAAGTCTCATGTACAAGTTGGTGCTTGTACATCTGGGAGTTGTAGCTTCCATTCAATAGGTGCTGAAGAAATAGAGGTAGCAGCCTCATCTGGGTTGTAGCTCGGATAAAATAAGAATGTAAAGAGGAGTTGGAGCTTGCCTTTCATTCATAAGAAGAAGAGGTTTTTCCCTTTTGGGTTTCCTCATGAAAAGTCATTGTGTCACTATTTCATTTATGTGATTATATATTTATTGGTTAAATGTATTACTGCAAGTAAATGTTAAAGGCATGATTTATTGATTAATAAGTAATCTTCTTGTAAAATGAAAGAAATTTTATACAACTGATTCACCCCCCCCTCTCAGTTGACTTAGCATGTACAACAGGAGGATAATACCCTAAAGGATAATGAATGTAATGTGACCATAATCATGGAATAGGGCCATTTGGTAGTTGATCAATGATGAGTAATAAATAGGCCCACTAGGTGATTAAGAAAAAATAATATAATAATAAGGGATCGGTGGCATAGACCCTAAGGAATACTCACGAGAAAGTATAAATACACGAGTTTCATTATATTGAATATGTTAGATTATTTGTATTGTAGTAAACATGGTGTAAGACCATCACCTAGAGGGGTGCAGAGCACCTTCGTCACACTAGTGTAGATGGATAGTTAGAACGAACAAGATACCTTGGCCCGAAGGCAAGGCACAAATTTTGGGGTTGCCTTAAGAAGATAGTGCGAAAAAGGTGTAATGGATGCCCCTTTAGACAAAATAGGCACTCCACATATGAACTACAAAGACTTGAGTGCTCTTATGGATGGACAAGGCATGTCAAGGATGAGTCGAGGTTGACGCACCAAGTAGTAGGGTAGACTTGGCTCTTTACTTGAGGAGTTAGAGTGTCCAAACTTATGTGAACCATTTGAGTTATCGATCCACACTTGGGGATTGCAATGGGAATTCAAGGTGCCTTCAGGCACAATTTATCGTGGATCGTGATCGTGGATTGTGCTTAATAGGTGTACTCCCTTGGGCATGCATTCCTTGGGTATGACTAAATGATAGTATTGTCGACATGTGGTCTTGGGCGCACTTGGGAATGGACAGTTGGATAACTTGGGTGTCAATGAGATAACTTGTGGATGGGGTGACCTGGGTGTGAACGACTAAGTTGACCATATGACGAGGTACACTTAGGGTCGTTCATGTAAAATAACACGCATGACAGATGAGTCAGCTTGCTACCACACCAAGCGATGTGACTTGCCAAGTGTTGGTAAAGGCACATGTAAGTATGGAGAGGCCACACCAATCTAATGCAGGAATAAATTAATCATCAAGAAAGGAGCAAGTGAGAGTCAACAAAGGGATCTATGGTGGTGTTTTATGGGGTTGGCATCGCATGTCCCCCAAGTTTGTTAAGTGACAGAGATTATGAACAAGACTTGCAGGAAGAAAACTTGTGAATGTGAAAGGGGTTGATTTGTATGAGTTTTGTGGGATTGTCTAGGAGGAGGCAGTGCACCTTGGCATTTCTTGATCTGGATTATTTTCGGCACGAAATGAGAGCAGAGATATAATAAAGAAGTGTACAGAGATATCTTGGATATCCGATATTATAACATAAATGTATCAGAGATGCAACCATAAACACGGATATATAGTAATACACAAATTTCTATTAATGAGTGAAAATGTACAAAGACTGTAAAATACAGAGTGAAAGACTTGCAACAATAGTGGCAACTTATCTCTGAGAAGAGATGTGACGACTACTCACATCCATGAGAAGATGATCTTAGAATGAGGTTCCAAAGGCCTTTATATCATAAAGAAAATCCAAAACCCCAACCCCGGAAGATAATAAGGCAACAGTTTTGTGGACCCCGTTTTGGGTAGTTTGGTGTATCAACTTCCCAGGGGCGTAACTTTGGCATACGATCTTCGTTTGGGGTGCACGGTAGCTCATTGGAAAGGTATCGTCGAGGAGATTCATTTTGGGGGCTCAATAAGAGCCTTTGGATATCATTGAGAAGCTCAATCCTGAAAAAACCTTCATTTAGGCCCTCAAAATGGCCTCGAGAGTTAAAAACTGGTAAAAATAGTAAATTGCCAAAATTGCTAGAAAATTGTTTTGAGCTAGTTGGAAAAGGTGGGTGGCCATTGATATCCACCTGGATCAATCCTCCCTCCTTAGGAAGCAACGGTCTCCATTGCATTGAGTGCCTCGGGGAGAGGGAAAAGAGTTTTTTGAATTTGCATCTTGATGAGCTGCTTGCCTTGTTGGAGAAGTTGCATTGCTTAGCTTTTTGAAGGTTGTCATGAACTTGTGGCTGGAAGGGTTGGACCTTTTTAACCAGTTTGGCTACATGAGATGTTTGTGTGCAGAAGGAATATTTGCACTTTGCTACAGTCTTGTCAACCTGCTTCTATTGGATAGAAGGTGCTTGGGCCAAGGCTGTAGTGGTTGCAGTATCCCTCTATTCACCTTTTGAACAGATTGTGAAGAAGTTAAATTTTGTAGTAATAGATACCACCTTGTGGCACTATTTAGGTGGGACAATAGTCAGAAACACATCTGGTATCCTGTAGAGATGACCCCCCAGAGTAACAATGACACTACGGGGTCGAGACTCATAGATAGCATGGCGCTTCCACATATATGGTTGGCCCAAGAGAACATCACATATATCCAGCTGGGAAACATCACATAATACCTCATCCTTGAAGGGCTAGATGTCGTATGACAATTGACATTGTTGGCTTACATGGAGATCTCGTCCCCGACAAAGCCACCCGATGTTGTATGGCTGTGGGTGTGTTGTTGTTGACAATCCCAACTGTTTTGACGACCTTTGTTGAGATGAGGTTCTTCTGGCTTCTGCTATAACCAATAAAATGCAATGGGGTCCCCTTCACCCACATCTGTGAATAAAAAGGCGCTCCCCCTCTTCAGGATATGTTGGTTCTTCTAGTTGAATTGTTGCAGTCGCAACAATAGCAGTGGGGTCTGCGTCGATGATCTGTCTTATGACAATATTTTATGAATCATGGTTCGGTTCCTTGTCTTTGATTTCAGCCACCAATGACTGTTTTGAGTGATATTCATTAGTGTTGTGCCAGGGAATTTTGTGGAAATCACACCATTTTTCGGTGTGCTTCTTCGTCTTCCCGTAAACCTTCCTTTCTTGTGTCTTGGACTGGTTTTTGGGAGACTGTTTATTTGGGTCGTATTTATCACACTTTGGTTGTTGTGGATTTGCAGATAGGAACTCTCATTTGTTATGGTGCTTAAATTTCTTCTCGATTTTAACAACATATCGATAAGCAGCACCGAGTGATGAGATGTCCAAAAAATCCATGTCAGTTTGGATGTATTTGTGTAGAGCCCCACAATATTTTAGAACCAAATGTCGTTCGGAGTCTTTGATACCTAGTTTGGTGCGCAAGGTATGGAAGGTATTGGTGAACTCCGGAACTGCTTGGCCCTTCTCTTTCCATAGTGTGGTCCATCTCATATACTGGTCCTCATAGTTGCCAACGGGGTAGTATTGTTCCTTTACCACGTCCACAAAAAAATCCCAAGTGGGATCGACCCTATATATTCCAGACTCTTTTGTGGAACTTTACTCCCAGTAAGTTTCCCAACAATGTTTGACATGGGGGAGAGCTTTAAGGAGTGCGAAGGTGATCTTCTCCTTCTCAGAAAAATGGTGAACAAAGAAATAACCTTCTAGCAGATTTAACCATTTCTCTAGGGCATCCACATCTATCTGACCTTCAAATATGAGAATGTCAAAATTAACCTATACCTTGAAAGGAGAGGTGCTTCCAAAGTGGATTTTTGATGAAGATGCACCTGTTGCTATCGGAAGGCATTGAAGGATGTGGGAAAAATTCTCCATAATTTCGTCCCTCTATCGTGTGAGAGCTTGATCAAGCAGCAGATTGATAGAATCGTCTGCTCCGTCGTTTTTCTTTTCTTCCTCCATGGAGGGTTTCTTGCACTTGCGAGAGCGATTGTCTTCAAGAGTGACAAGATTGAGACCCAACTTGCTATACTCGGACCTTGTCGGGGACATGCACTGGAAAAAAGAATGATCAAGAGCAGTCTACTTTGATACCACTGATCCAGATTATTTTCGACACGAAATGAGAGCAAAGATATAAAAAAGAAATGTACAGAGATATCTTGGATATCCAATATTATAACAGAAATGTATCAGAGATGCAACCATAAACACAGATATACAGTAATACACAATTTTCTATTAATGAGCGAAAATGTACAAAACCTTTAAAATACAAAGTGAAAGACTCGCTAGAATGGTATCAGCTTATCTCTGAGAAGAGATGTGACAGATACTCGCATCTGTGAGAAGATGATCTTACAATGAGGCTCCAAAGGCCATTTTACCATAAATAAAATCCAAAACCCTAACCCCAGAAGATGAAAATCCAACAATTGTGTGGACCCCGTTTTGGGTAATTTGGTGTATCAACTTCCCGGGGACGTAACTTTGGCATACGATCTTTGTTTGGGGTGCACGATAGTTCATTAGAAAGGTATTTTCAAGGAGATTCATTTTGGGATCTCAATCAAAGCCATTAACAATCATTGAAAATCCCGATCCTCATTTAGGCCCTCAAAATGGCCCCGGAAGTTAAAAACTACTAAAAATAGTAAATTGCCAAAATTGCCGGAAAACTATTTTGAGCGAGTTGGAAAAGGTGGGTGGCCACCGATATCCACCTAGATCATTTCTTGCACTATTGTAATTGAGTTGTGGTGGTTATTGATTTACCCTCACTAGATCTTGTATTATATGTAACATGCTTATGCATGTACGAATAAGGGTGTTAGGCACTTATCCTGAGTGTGACCCATCCCCATATCTTGTGTACTTATTGGGATGTTTTGTGCATTTGGATGTTTATGATCTTTGCATACTTGTGATTTGGTTAAGTGTAGTATTGTTGTGGAACGTTTGAGGTCACATTTGGACGTGCATATAGTGTACTTTTTGGGTAACTTAAGTTGAGTCGAACGTGGTGTATCCAATTTATTGTAGCTCAAGGTGAAGTTGTGGGTAGACCTTGAATGAAGAGCGTAGTTTGGTTGTAGTAGGCTCGGTGAGGTCAAGTCATTGTGGCCAAGGGAAGGCAGTGCCGCACAAACACAGGTTTCGAAGCGACTTCAACACATCAAGTTGTCGTCAAATATTTTGGGTAGACTACAGGTTCGTTACATGTGGTAATAGATCATATCAGAGTTGTGTGAAAATTGGTCACAAATTTTGAGTGAGTTGGGATGGAAGACTCAACTCTGTGGAAATTTGAGTGCTCCATCGGACAAGTAAAGAACTTGAGGTAGGATAACGAGTCTTGAGTTGAGTGGCTAGACGCATGGGTGGGCAGCCATGGCATGTTCATACGTAGAAGACAATGATAGAAAGCGAGACCCCAAGACACCAAGGAGAGAGGGTAAAATTAATAACTTGGAGAATATTGTTGACAAAATGACATCTTCTATGCGAAAGTATGGTGAGAAGGTCAAGACGGAGGTGGCACGAATGTGCAAAGCCTTCAACTTAGTTGTGTGCAAGTGTCAACATACTGTAAATGTGATAATAAGGTATATGTCTAGTGACTTTGGGGATAGATTGAAAGTGCAGTAAGAAGTGTTGAGCTCCATTGTGTAACAAGTGAAAGGAAAGGAAAACACCATAGCCATATTGAAGTGAGTTGTTTCCAATGGGAAAAGTTCATCCATGTTACCTGTGAGGAAAAAGGTCAAGGAACCATAAACATATGATGGCACTTGAAATGCTAAGTTACTTTGTAATGTTTCTTGGTATGTTGCATAGTACTTGAAGTATGTAACACACCCGACCCCTTAAATACTCTTTTAAGGGTGAGGCATCATAATTTTGTTGTCTCCTTAACTATCTCGTTTCGAATCATCTCTCTGAAATTATTTATCCTATTCCACTTACCCATAGCTTTCTAACAACTCCTACCAGGCGCTAATCCAACCCTTGGTTTAAATCTTACGGCTTCCCAAAGTTTCTCGGTGTTAAATAGTTGAAAATTGCGTGACGTCTACGGGGATTTCATCCCAAATCATACCCTCTCTAGGGTCCTAGCCCGAGAAGAGAGATCAAGTCGACAAACCTTTCAACATCTGGCATAATTCTCGTCTAACTCACTGGCTAGAGGAAGTTATGGTGTTCCATATTTTGTGGCCGCTTTCACTCGCGAACCTCCCGAACTCCGAACTCATGGATCAGATGGTTGAGGGGCGTCCCGTGGGATCCCTAGATCCATGGTCCAAGTCACTTTGCGACTTCGGGTTTCAGAAGACTAGGTTGCTCTAACACGCGGCTCTCCTGATGTGCAAACTTCGAACTCGTAAATTTGACGGTTGAGGTGGATCCCGAAGGAACCATAGATCCACGGTCTAGGTCATTTCACGACTTCGGGTTTTGCAAGACTAGTTCACGCTAACACACGACTCTCCTGATGCGCAAACTCCAAACTTGTAGATCCGATGGTTGAGGTGGATCCTAAAGAATCCAGGTCACTTCGCGACTTCAGGTTTCGAAAGACTAGGTCACGCTAACACGTGACTCTCCTAATGCGTGAACTCTAAACTCGTAGATCGAACGGTTGAGATGGATCCAGAAGGGTCCATAGATCCACAGTCTAGCTCACTTCACGACTTCGGGTTTCAGAAGACTAGGTCGCACTAACACGGATCTCTCTTGATGCGCGAACTACGAACTCTAGGGTTAACTCTCGCACTCCTTCCCACAACCAACGGTCATGTTAGCCATGGGTTCCCTCCAAACATATCTCGTTCTTCTGACTTCCAAACCAGGAAAAATATTCCCTTCCGCTGCTTTCGCATGACCATTTTCTTGAGATTTACCCTGGGTGGGTTATGGAATTGGGTCTGAAAATTCACCCAACAAGGGGGGGTCTGAGAGAGAGAGATATCCTCTTCAGACGAGTGGTTACAGGTTGACACAATGCTTCTTATCTCGACCATTTAATGTCTCACGCCCAGGAAAGCCTCCGGAGTTAAGCTGGGCATACAGTCTATTAGTGGAAAGTGTGAATTCATAAGGAGATGGAAGCATACACATGATATCCATTTCACACAGAAAACGTTTACAAATGCATCTAAATATATTTGTATAACCAAGTGATCATTCATCTTTCTAATTCAACAATTAAAGAAGGGAAAAGATTTATCAAAACTAGACAATGTGAAGCGACTACTGGAAGGGGTGCATGTTTCCACCCAACCGTAGGTTTAGTCACTCCAAACGAATTTACCACTAGCCACCCCCGAGCTGGACTACGATGTTGTGCAACACAACCTTTTCTTCTCACTCAGCCACAGTAGGGACAGAGGTTACTCTCCTCTTCCCACAAGATCTTGGCAACGGTTTACACGATACCAAGCAAGGAGGACTAGCCTCATTTATCATATTGTATCAAAACCTTCTCTGCCATTTCCTGTATCTGGAATGCTTAGTTTTCGAATCTTCCTTGAATCCCCGAGATTCACTTCCCATCTTTGCGCTCCTCGCAGGCATGTTTTCCCTCTGCCCACCACACCTTCCTTTCTTGCCTCTTTCAGCAAAGTTGTGTGTGGCTCGAATTCCCAATCCGTGGTTAGGTCTGGAAGCCTTACGGATGAGTGTTATGCCACATCCCTTCATTAACTCTTAAGGAGGTCTTCCCACCCACCAGCCTGACTGTAATTCATTTATGGGTCAAAGGATGGTTCTGGTCCTGAGCAATTAAATCCAGTAAGGACTAGTTTGGTGAAGGTTAACGCAACCATTCCTGGTCCCCTTGACCCTCTCTTCATGTATCATCTGTGGTCTTTCCAATTACACCCCCCCCTCCAGTAGTCACGCAACACTTGTCCATTTTATTAGTAATTAATTAGGTTCACATTCGTTTACCTTTCAAACAAAGGTCCATCGAATCAATATTCACACATTTAAAGTTTGCCATAGTCTCTTGGCCATTTGTAGTTATATTTACAAGCTGGGGGAAACAAGGTGTTACAATTCCACCCCCCCGTTAAAGGAACATCGTCCTCAATGTTCTATCTATTAACATATCATGTATGTACATAAGTGAACCAAAAATGGGTATGCCTATCTCATGGCATCCTCCATTTCCCATGTGGCCTCATCTGGGCCAAAGTGTTGCCACTGCACCTTAACCTATGCAATGGTTCAGTTCTTGAGTTGGGTTTCCTTCCTGTCTAGTATGCCTTGAGGTTATGGTAGGAATTCTCCCTCCGGTTCCACCTGGATCACATACTAGTCAATTATATGATTAGAATCATGTACATATTTCTTCAACAATGAAACATGGAAAACATTATGTTCTTTTATTGTGGGAGGAAGTGCTAGCCTCTAGGCTATAGGTCCCACTCTATCTAAAACTTCAAAGGCTCCAAAATACCGAGGTGCCAACTTGGCACAAGCTCTCATCCACAGGGAACTCTTCCTGGGCCTAACTCTGAGATAGACGTGCTCTCCCATCTTGAATTCTCTGGGGGTTCTCTTTCTGTCAGCGTAACTTTTTCTTCTATTCTGAGCGATTTTCAGATTTTTCTTTATCTGAACCATTTGTTGTTCCATTTCCTTCAACATGTCGCGTCCAATTGTAATTATTTCCATGGGATTACTCCAACTGACTGAAGTGTTGCATGACCCGCCATAGAGAACTTCGAAAGGGCTCATCTTTAGTGATTCTTGGTAGCCGCTGTTGTAGGCAAATTTCACTAGGGGCAGGTAATCTTCCCACTTTTTAGGTTAATGCATTACATGCATCCTTAGCATGTCTTCTAAGATTTGGTTCACTCTTTCTGTCTGTCCATCAGTTTGAGGATGATAGGTTGTACTAAACAATAATTTGGTCTCCAGACCAGCCAACAAGGATTTCCAAAAGTTTGAAGTAAATTTTGTGTCTCTGTCAGACACGATCTCCTTAGGTATGCCATGTAGTCTGAATATCTCCTTCATGAATATGTTGGCAATATCTATTGCCTTGCAAGTCGACTGGACGGGAATAAAATGAGTGGACTTGCTCAATTTATCCACCACTACCATGATGGTGTCATTCTGCCTGGCCGATGTTGGTAATCCGATGATGAAATCCATGGAGATGGTCTCCCATTTCCATTCTGAGATTGGTAGAGGTTGTAATAATCCTACTGGGTGTGAGTGTTCTTATTTAACCTGTTGGCATTCTAGACATTTAGCTAAATACTCAGCTATGTCTTTCTTTAATCCAGGCCAATAGAATTGTTTCCCGGTGGCCGCGCCCATCTTCTGATAGTCTGGATGGCCGGTGTATGGTCTCTTGTGCAATTCGTCCATTATGACCCTCTTCAAGTCGTCACAACTTGGAATATATAGCCTGTTTCAGTAAGTCAGAAGACCTCCATCTAGCATCTGGTAGCCTGCATACTTTAGCCCTGCGGATTCTTGCTCCAGGTACGAGGTCACAGTCTGGAAGAATGCATCTGTTTCTTGTGCATTCCTGACTCTTTCCCTGAAATTCATCTCGCAGGTGCTCACTGCTACCAGATGAATTGTTTTCATACTTCTGCTAAGGGCATCAACCACCTTATTTTCCATTCCTTTGATATGTTTGATTTCGAAATCGAACTCGCTAAGGAGGGCCATCCACCTAGCTTTTCTAGCATTGAGTTTTGGTTGGTCAAACAGGTGTTGCAATCCATAGTGGTCTGTCATAAGTACAAATTTTCTACCTAGGAGGTAATGCCTCCACATTTTCAAAGTGTGCACTACGGTGGCCAACACTAGATCATGGGTCACATAGTTGACTTCGTGCTCATTCAACTTTTGGGATTCATAGCAAACTATGCTTCCTTCTTGCATAAGGACTCTTCTGAGTCCTTCCTTGCAGGCATCTGTGCACACGAGGAAGTCATTTTCGGGATCAACGATCTTCAGCATGGGAGCATGAGTCAGAAGGTGTTTTAGTGACTGAAACCTTTCTTTACATTCCGATGTCCAAATGAATTTAACCCCCTTCCTATGGAGGGTATTGATTGGACAACCAATCTTGGAAAACCCTTTTATAAACCTCCTATAGTATTCTGTGAAACACATAAAGGATCTGATATCTGAAACATCCTTTGGGGTAGGCCATTCCATGATGGATCTGATCTTGTCAGGGTCTATTGCTACCCCTTTTTCAAATATGACATGGTCCAAGTAATGTATTTGCTTCTAGAAAAATTCACACTTGTTAATTTGGCGTAGAGTCGATGCTCTCTTAGCACTTGAAGTGCAAGTCTAAGTTATTCCTCATGTTCCTCTCTATTCCTGGAGTAGATTAAGATATCGTCAATAAAAACCAATACAAATTTGTCTAGGAATTTGTGAGTGCAATGTTCATCAAGCACATAAAGGTGGTAGGGGCATTGGTTAATCCAAATTGTACTACCACAAATTCGTAGTGACCATATCTCATCCTGAAGACGGTTTTTTGGATGTCTTCATCCCTGATTCAGACTTGATGGTATCCAGATCTCATGTCAATATTTGAGAAAATGGAAGCACCCCCCAATTGATCAAACAAGTCATTGATTCTAAATAAGGGGTACTTGTTCTTTATGGTTAGCTTATTGAGTTCTCTATAATCTATGCACAGTCGAAGCGTACCATCTTTCTTCTTCACAAACATCACTGGTGCTCCCATGGAGACACGCTGGGCCGGATGTAGCCTTTGTCCATCATTTCCTTTAGTTGCAGTTTGAGCTCAACTAGCTCGGATGTACTCATCCTATAAGGGGTCCTAGATATTGGGACTGCTCCTGGTGCAAGTTCTATTGAGAAGTCAATGTCCCTTCTCGAAGGTAGACCCCATACCTCTTCTGGAAACACATCTCTATAGTCTCTTAGTATGGGGTGGTGTTATAGGCTTGGTCTGTCATTCTCAACAGATTCTGACACCTGTATTGCATATAGACGACATCCCTTTCTGCAATACTTTTTCATTTGAAGGGTCGATATTCATTTCACCGAGATAGGTTTTTGGATCCCTTGGAGGGCCATCTTTCTCCCTTCTTTATTTACACATTCTAAGGTTTTATGGTAACAATCTAGCTTAGTTTTATAGGCAGCTATCCATTCCATACCAATCAACAGGTCATATGATCCTAGGGGAAGTATGTTAAGGGTATCTTGGGTGGGCAATCCGTCCACCATGAATTGGCACACTGGTATGACCTCCACTATTTTTCTTTTGGTGCTAGTAGCTAACTGTACTAACCATGGCTTAGCATGTTTATGTGGTTGTAATTTACACTTATCAACGGTATGAGGGGCCACATAACTCAAATTAGAACCAGGGTCAATTAAAATAGATACTACATGGTTGGCGATCACACCTTCCATCTCCACCACTGAAGCTTGGTGGTCGGCTTGTTTATTATCTACGACTGCATAAATTCATGGCATACTCTTGGCCATGTCATTGATGGTTATAGCTTCTTGGACATTGTAAATTCTCCTATTGTTCTATTGTATGTGTGGACAGTCCCTTAGTAGATGTTCTTCTCCACAACCCCGACATTTCAAGGGTTCTTTCTTTGGGTTATCAGTCTTTCCCGAGTTTGATCCAAAAGGTTTATTCCCGCTCTGGGAGGGGAAATTCTACTGGTGTACGCTTCGGGTAGGAAAGCTCACCCTAGAATCCTTCTTATAGTTTTTAAATCATGGGGATTTAAACCCCTTTTTTTGGAACCCCGAACTATTCTTCTGCTTCCAGCCCTCGCGAGGTTCTATCTGAGGCCCAAACTGTTCATAACAATATCTCGCATTTTGGATAGTGTCTTCTACGGTCTTTGGTTCGTCAAACTCAATTATGTTCTGATAGGTCTTAGGTAACCCATTGATGAATCGTTGCACCTTTGCCTTTTTTGCTTTTACGCAAGGTACATACCTCAGCAACTCAAGGAATCTGCTGACATATTCCTCTATGGTGAGTTGTCCCAGCTTGAGTTCATAGAACTCTTTAGTCTTCTCGTCGAAATATTTTTCTGACAGATACTTCCTCCTGAAGTATTTCTCAAACCGTCCCCAAGATAGGTCCTCTTCATGAATCCCTTTCACATTCTTAAGGTCTTCCCACCAAATGGAAGCCTTTCCATTCAGGTTGAAAGTGGCTACTCAAGCCTTAAAGTTTTCAGAGAAATCATGGACTCTGAAATACTTCTTTAGTCCAAGCAGCCAGGCCTCCGCCTCCTCTCCTTTCTTAATCTCACCGTCGAAAGAGAGTGGTTTGGCCTTCTTGAATTCTTCAAGATTATGACTTTTGGAATGCTTTCGTTTGTTCGATTTTCTTTGAGAATGTGAACTAGTTCTACTACTAGAAGATCCTTCTAAGTCGCTAGTTTCCTTTCCAGAGGATTCGTCCGACGCTTGTCCCCTGTCTCCAGGTTGGACCTTTCTTGAGGTGATCCTCCCAATGTGGCCACTTAAAGGACCACATTTTTGTATCTTAGGTGGACTTCGACTCCTCTTCGTCTGTCATCGATCCACATGATTGGTGTCAGGTCCCTGCTGCAGTTGTCTTTGTATGTCGGATAAACTCTGTAGCAAGACTACATTAATTTTCGTTTGCTTCTCTTGCTCGTCTATCAATCTCTCGTTGTCGGCCTTGCAGCTTTGTAATTCGGCCATGAGACTCCTCACAGTCTCAGCCAGATACGAAGGGGTCTATATCGCCCTCCTCTCATCAAACTCTTCGTCTCTATTGTGGGAGCCATCCCCCACTTCGTGGCGCATCACCATTCTATACGATTGCAATTTCCAGCGGTTGATCGACCACTTGAGTGCAGAAAAAACACTTGTTGTTAGCTAACATTATATTAGTTCATAACCAACACATAATTCATATTTCTTAAATACATACACACACAAAAATAAGCTGCCATTCTTTTCTATAATAAGGGCTTAACAAGACTTTTTAGGAAAGGAATAAGGTGGGATGTCGCACTTTAATGTGGTTTCTACGCAACTTGTCTGTGATGTTGGTTGTGGAGCCTAATTATCTTCCTGATTTAGAGGTCTTTTACTTTCAGCCGTGTTTATACCCCATGAAGCATTTACACCCTCGAAGTATGTACACTCTTCCATGTGGGGGAGTGCAGAGGGGGGGTACCCCCTTTGCGGGATCCGAGGGGGGATATCCCCCTAGCTTGGGGGTCTGGGGGCAAGCGGGCCCCCAGTGGGGGTTCGAGGGCAGCGTCCCCTGATGGGGATTCAGGGGCGAAGCCCCTAAAGGAAAAATTGCCTTGTAAATGTATATTGTAATTTCATTGTAAATCTGGACCATTCATTATAAGGTCGCAAATCTAACGATAGAGATTATGTTAAGGTTTTTTTCCCTAGAAGGCAACCCTCTTTTATGAGGGAAATGTATTGCGGCTATGGTCGATGGAGAATATTGTATTATGAGATAGGAGACTGTGAGAGAAAGAAGAGGAAGTTACAATGGGTTTACTGTAGGTTGTATCCCTTCATATGCTAGATAATAATAAAGGAAGGACCTGGAAATTTCTTTGGTGGACGTATCCCACACTGGGTGAACCACGTAAATCTGTGTCTCTGTTATATTGTGTATCTTTTGTGTTTTGTTTCCACATGGTTTTATTTTATTGCTCCACGGTCTTGTTTTTCTAACAACTGGTATCATAGCGAAAGGTAACTTGCAGGAAAAGAGGGTTCCTTGTTCGAGTGGGAGTAATGTCGGAAGATGGAAAGTTTAGGGTCGAGAAATTTAACGGCCAAAACTACCAGTTATGGAAGATGCAGATGGAATACTATTTATATAAGAAGGATCTATTCCTACCATTAGGCGGAATAACAAAGAAGTCGGCGGCTACGAAGGATGAAGAATGGGAGATTCTTGACAGAAAGGCTCTAGGAATGATACGGCTGAGCCTGGCAGCGTCGGTGGCTTTCAATATTTCCAAAGAAAAGACAATGAAGGGTTTGATGGACGCATTGGCCAAATTGTATGAAAAACCCTCAGCGTCCAATAAGGTATTTCTAATGAAGAGATTATTTAATACCAAGATATTGGAAGGTGGGTCTATTGCAGATCATTTAAATGATTTTAATACGGTTACTAATCAACTAAGTTCTGTAAAAGTGGACTTTGATTGTGAGGTCAGGGATCTTCTAAGCTTGTGCTCATTGCCAGAAATTCGGAACGGATTGGTCATGGCTGTAAGTAACTCTGGCTCTGGTTCAAATACTTTAAAATTTCATGATGTTGTTGGTGTTATCCTTGGTGAGGAAATGCGATGGAAAAGCACAGGTGAGACATCAAGAAATGTGTTGAACATGGAGAACAGGGGAAGACAAAAGGATAGAGGAAAGGGTTTCAAGAACCGTGGGAATTCTAGGAAGGGAAAATCCAAATCCAGACTTGGAAAGACAGAGTGTTGTAATTGTGGGAAGAAATGACATCTGAAGAAAGACTGCAGAGCTCCAAAGAAACAAAGAGATGGACAGGAGGAGAGAAATTAGGAAGCAGATGTAATAGGTGATGTGTTACACGATGCTTTGATTCTTTCTGTAGATAATATTTATGAGTCTTGGGTAGTAGATTCAGGGGCTTCATTTCATGCCACACCCCATAGGAAACATTTTCTAGATTATGTTCAAGGATATTTTGGACAGGTTCAATTGGGTGACGATGAACCATGCAAAATTGTTGGAATGGGAAAGGTAAAAATAAAGCAACGCAATGGAAACCAATGGTTGTTGAAAGAGGTAAGACATGTTCCAGATTTAAGGAAAAATCTAATTTCAACAGGGCAGTTGGCAAGTGAAGGTTGTACATCCATATTTACAGATAAGACGTGGAAGGTCATCAAAGGATCATTGGTGATAGTGAAAGGAGAGAAGGTAGGTACATTGTATTTATGTACTGATAATATTGACTCTTCTATCTCTTTAGCTTCTACATGAGTGGATACAACGTTGTGGCATCATAGGCTTGGACACATGAGTGAGAAGAGGATGCAGATACTTCACAAAAGAAATTTGTTGCTAGATCTTAAACAAATTGATTTGGAATTCTGTGAGCATTGTGTTTATGGAAAACATAAGAGTCAGATTTCTTAGAGTCGGAAAAGAAAAGAAAAGTGAAAGGTTATAGCTTGTGCTTACAGATGTATGGGGACCGGCTTAGGTATCATCTTTTGGTGGCTCTCATTATTATATTACTTTTATTGATGATGCAACTAGAAAAACTTGGGTTTATTGCATTCGACAAAAATCTGATGTTTTTGATACTTTTAAGAAATGGAAAGCTTTGGTTGAGAATGAGACAGGAAAAAAATTGAAGTGTCTCATATCAGATAATGGAGATGAATATTGTAGCAAGGAGTTTGATGATTACTGTTCATACCATGGGATTCATAGAGAGAAGACAGTTCCAAGAACACCACAAGAAAATGGTGTGTCAGAAAGGATGAACGGGACAATCATGGAGTGTGCAAGGAGTATGAGATTGCATGCTGGTTTGCCCTTACAGTTTTGGGCAGATGCTATAGATACTGTTGTTTACTTAATAAACATAGGACCTTCAAGCTCTTTGGATGGTAAAATTCCAGAGGAGGAATGGACAGGAAAAAAGGTAAACTATTATTTTTTGAAAACTTTCGGTTGTGAAGCATTTGTCCATATTGATAAAGAAAATAGAACAAAGCTTGAGGCAAAATCCAAGAAGTGTACCTTTATTGGATATGGTGTTAATGATTTTGGTTATCGCTTATGGGAT
>JASDQU010104293.1:332276-357704 GCA_032191745.1 Picea mariana
ATAGTGCCTGATGAGATCACTAAAAAAGAAATTCCAAAGGAACCAGACAATCAAAATGTACAACAACAGGAGCAACAGGTACCTCAAACACCTGCAAGTGTTGTTAGAAAATCTACCAGGTTAAGTATACCCCCTGAACGATACTCTCATTCATTGTATTATTTATTGTTGATTTATTCTGGTGAACCAGAATGTTATGAAGAGGCAATGCAGGTAGACACCAAAAGGAAGTGAGAGCAAGGAATGAAAGAGTAAATGGATTCCTTGGTAAATAACCATACTTGGGACTTGGTTCAGTTGCCTGCAAGAAAAAGAGAATTGCAGAATAAATGGGTTTACAAGTTGAAGGAAGAAGATGGAGGAGAAAAGCGGTACAAGGCTAGACTTGTTGTAAAGGGGTTTGAACAAAAGAAAGGTATAGATTTTGATGAAATATTTTCTCTTGTTGTTAAAATAACTTCAATTAGAACTATTTTAAGTCTTGTGGCAGTAGAAGATTTGCATCTTGAACAGTTAGATGTAAAAACAACTTTTCTCCATGGGGATTTGGAGGAAGAGATTTATATGCAGCAGCCACAGGGGTATGAGGTCAAAGGGAAAGATAATTTGGTATGCAGGTTGAAGAAGAGATTATATGGCCTAAAGCAAGCTCCAAGGTAGTGGTATCTGAAGTTTGACAGGTTTATGAGAGAACAAGGTTATAGTAGATGTCATTATGATCACTGTGTTTATTTTAAAAAGCTAGAAAATGGAAGCTTTATTATCTTGCTATTGTATGTAGATGACATGCTTGTTGCAGGGTCTAATATGTAGGATATAAATGTGCTCAAGAAGAAATTAGTCAATTCATTTGCGATGAAGGATTTGGGTGCTGCAAAGAAAATCTTTGGTATGAGAATAACAAGAGATAGGAAAAATCGCAAACTGACATTGTCTCAGGGTGAGTACACAGACAAGGTGTTGGAGAGGTTTAGAATGCAGAATGCAAAACCAGTTAGTACACCTTTGGCCAGCCTTTTCAAATTAACTAAGGAAATGTGTCCCAAGACACAGGAGGAGATAGAATACATGTCCAGGGTCCCATATTCATCAGCAGTTGGCAGCTTGATGTATGCAATAGTTTGCACAAGACCAGATATTGCACATGCAGTGGGAGTTGTGAGCAGATATATGAACAATCCAGGTAAAGAACATTGGGAGGCAGTAAAGTGGATTCTCAGATACTTGAGAAGTACTACTAATCATGCATTATGTTTTGGAGGTACAAAAATTGTTCTACAAGGATATGTTGATTCAGATATGGCAGGTGATAAAGATAGCAGGAGGAGTACCACAGGGTATGTGTTTACTATAGGTGGAACAATAGTAAGTTGGTTTTGAAAACTACAAAAGGTTGTTGCACTTTCAACAACAGAGGCAGAGTATGTTGCTGCTACAAAGGCTAGTAAAGAGATGATTTGGTTACAAAGGTTTATGGAGGAATTGGGAAAGAAGAAAGAGAATAGCAGGTTGTACTGTGACAGTGAGAGTACCATTCATCTTGCAAAGAACTCAGCCTTCCATTCGAAGACTAAGCATATACAGTTGAGGTACCACTTCATACGATTCGCCTTGGAAGATGGACATTTGAAGTTGGAAAAGATACACACTAGCCAGAATCTTGCGGACATGTTAACAAAGGGAGTAACCAGGGAGAAACTGAGTTCCTACTCATTTTCAGTTGGTCTTCAAGAATGAAGATGAAGATCAGAAATTTGTCAGGTCCAAGAAGGTTCAGAGTCTAGCATATACAACAGCGGTGGAGTTATTGAGATCAGTCTCCAAGTGGGAGATTATTGGTTGTGGAGCCTGATTATCTTCCTGATTTATAGGTCTTTTACTTTCAGCCATGTTTATACCCAATGAAGTATTTACACCCCAGAAGTATGTACACTCTTCCACGCAGGGGAGTGCAAAGGGGGGGTTCCCCCTCTGCGGGGTCCAGGGGGGCTATCCCCCTAGCTGGGGGGTCTGGGGGCAAGCGGGCCCCCAACGGGGGTTCAGGGGCAGCGTCATAATTTGTAACACACCCGACCCCTTAAATACTCTTTTAAGGGTGAGGCGTCATAATTTCGTTTTCTCCTTAACTATCTCGTTTCGAATCATCTCTCTGAAATGATTTATCCTCTTCCACTTACCCGTAGCTTTCTAACAACTCCTACGAGGCACTAATCTAACCCTTGGTTTATATATTATGCCTTCCCAAAGTTCCTCGACGTTCAATAGCTGAGAATCGCACGACGTGTACGAGGATTTCATCCCAAATCATACCCTGTCTAGGGTCCTAGCCCGAGAAGAGAGATCAAGTCGACAAACCTTCCAACATATGGCATAATCCTCGTCTAACTCACTGGCTGGTGGAAGTTACGACGTTTCGGAGTTCGTGGCCGCTTTCACTCGCGAACCTCCCGAACTCCGAACTCATGGATCGGACGACCAAGGGGAGTCCCGTGGGATCCCTAGATCCATAGTCCAAGTCACTTCGCAACTTTGGGTTTCATAAGACTAGGCCGCGCTAACACGCGACTCTCCTGATGCGTGAACTCCAAACTCGTAGATTTAACAGTTGAGGTGGATCCCGAAAGATCCATAGATCCACGATCCAGGTCATTTCGTGACTTCGTGTTTCAGAAGACTAGGCCACTCTAACACGTGACTCTCCTGACACGCGAACTACGAACTCATAGATCAAACGATTGAGGTGGATCCTGAAGGATCCATAGATCCACGGTCCAGGTCACTTCGCAACTTCGGATTTTCGAAGGCTAGGCCGCGCTAACACGTGACTCTCCTGATGCACGAACTTCGAACTCATAGATCGGACAGTTGAGGTGGATCCAGAAGGGTCCATAGATCCACTGTCCAGGTCACTTCGCGACTTCGGGTTTCGGAAGACTAGGCTGCGCTAACATGCGGCTCCCCTGATGCGCGAACTACGAACTCTAAGGTTAACTCTTGCGCTCCTTCCCACAACCAATGATCATGTCAGCCCTGGGTTCCCTCCAGACAGATGTCGTTCGTCCGACTTCCAGACCAGAAAAAATATTCCCTTCCATTGCTTTCGCATGACCATTTTCCTGAGCTTTACCTTGGGCGGGTTATGGACTTGGGTCCGGAAATTCACCCAACAAGGGGGGGGGGTCTGAAAGAGAGATATCCTCTTCAGACGGATGGTTACAGGTCGACATGATGCCTCCTATCTCGACCGTTTAATGTATCACGCCTCGAAAAGCCTCCGGAGTTAAGCTGGGCATACAATCTATCAATGGAAAGTGTGAATTCATAAGGAGATGGAAGCATACACATATCATAGCCATTTCACACAGAAAATGTTTACAAATGCATCTAAATATATTTGTATAACCAAGTAATCATTCATCGTTCTAATTCAACAATTAAAGCAGGGAAAAGACTTATCAGAACCAAACAATGTGAAGCGACTACTGGAAGGGGTGCCCATTTCCACCCAACCGTAGGCTCAGTCACTCCAAACAGATTTACCACTAGGCACCCCCGAGCTGGACCATGATGCTCTGCAACATAGCATTTTCTTCTCGCTCAGCCACAATAGGGACAAAGGTTACTCTCCTCTTCCCACAGGATCCTGGCAATGGTTTACACGATACCAAGCAAGGAGGACTAGCCTCATTTATCAGCTTGTATCAAAACCTTATCTGCCATTTCCTGTATCCAGAACGCTTAGTTTTCAAATCTTCATTGAATCCCCGAGATTCAATTCCTGTCTTTGCGCTCTTCGCAGGCGTTTTTTCCCTTTGCCCACCACACCTTCCTTTCTCGCCTCTTTCAGCAAGGTCACGTGTGGCTCGAATTCCCAGTCCGCGGTCAGGTATGGAAGCCTTACATATGAGTGTTATGCCCCATCCTTCATTAACTCTTGAGGAGGTCTTCCCACCCACTAGCCTGACTGTAATTCATTTTCTGGGTCAGAGGATGATTCTGGTCCTAAGCAATTAAATCCAGTAAGGACTGGTTTGGTGAAGGTTAATGAAACCATTCCTGGTCCCCTTCACCCTCTCTTCGTGTAGCATCTGTGGTCTTTCCAATTACACCCTGCCCCCCACCCCACCCCTCCAATAGTCACGCAACACTTGTCCATTTTCCTGGTAATTATTTAGGTTCACATTCGTTTACCTTTCAAACAAAGGTCCATCAAATCAATATTCACACATTTAAAGTTTTCCATAGTCTCTTGGCCATTTATAGTTATATTTACAAGCTGGGGGAAACATGGTGTTACAGAGTAGATGAATGAAAGTTTGGATAAAGCCAAGGTGAATGTTTTTGTGATGATCTTGATGGTTACCACAAAGCTTTGGTGGAGGAACCGGTTAAAGACTTAGTCGTTGGGCACATTCCATAAAAGATCAAAAATTGGTCGGAGATGAAAGTTGCCTTGAAGGCTTAGTTTAGGCTAGGGAACCAATCATGGATTGCATGAAATTAGTTGTTGGATATCAAGCACACAATATGGATTCAAGAATACAACAAGGAATTTTTTGGGCTTATGATGGAGATCAAAGAGATGTCAAAAGAAGACCAGTTTTTCCACTTTATGAATGGGCTACAACCTTGAGTGCAAAGTGATATGCAACGCTAAAACGTGCAGATTGTTGCGACAATTATCACAACAAAAAATAAATTTTTGGACTACGAGGAAGAGGCCAAGGGCAGTTTAGTGAATAGGGAAGATACTCAAGGTGATAAGCAACATACCATAAATAAGAAGAAGGGGAAGGGCAAGGCAAAGTCGTTCGGTAAGACTAGTGAGAAAAAGGCTAAGCAAGTGGACACACCCAAGGAGAAAGGTAAGCATGCCTCATGTTGGATTTGTGCTAAGGAGCATTATGCAAAGAATTGTCCATTGAGAAATAAGTTGTCCACTATGGAGCAAGTAGACAGACAGTCTATTGGTGTTTTGTAAGTCTTAGGCGAAGCCTTGGAGGAGGGGTCTGAGCCAAGACAAGAGAAAGACACAATGCATCTTTGTTATGTCATGGATAAACTAAATGAAAAAGTGGTGATCACGATGGTTGATAGTGGGGTGACCCACAACTTTATGAAGGAAGAGGTTGCAAAGGAGCTTGGGTTGCAATTTGAGCTGGTGATGACCTCCTTCAAAGCAGTGAATTCGAGAATGAAAAAGGTGATTAGCGCAACCAAGGAAATATCTTTGAAGCTTGGAAATTGGAGTGGAACCACAAGTTTCACTATTGTGTCTGTGGACGGCTTTGACATTGTCCTTGCCCAAGAATTCTTGCGGAGGGGAAGGAAATTCCCATGCCTCACTTAGAGATTTTGGTTATCTTTTTGGACAAAAATCCATGCATTGTCCCTATTGTTAGGAGAATACAAGAGGTAGTCACTCAAATGATTTCCTTGAATTTGGTGGTTGTTGATAGTCAAGGAGCCAAACAACCTCACCAAAAAGAATGTGGACAAGTTGGTCTGAATGTATGAGCTAGAAACAAGACTTCAAAAGAGAGTCATGGATGAATTGTGAAGGAGTTGGAGCAATGAATCACCATACTTGAAGATAATCTAGACTCAACAATGACAATGGTGGAGACTTTGGCAAATGTGTGCCTAAGTAGGCAAGTCGTTTTGGGTGTGGGAAAGCAGCCAAAGACAATGGAAGACTCAATCAAGGGAGACCATGAAGCACTCAACCTATATGGATCTGGCCCAATAGCATAACAAGACAATCAAGAAGGAAGACATAGAACTTGGTATGTGAGAACCACGAAAACGACGAAATCCTATTTGGGCACACCTAAGCAATGGAAGTGGTCAAACAACCCAAATATCAAATCATTGTTGGAAGAGGGTGATTGTAAAATTAGTTTGAATGTGCCTTTGTTGATGTATTTGATGCAGCAGTGCGAGTGTCTTCCAAAATGTCCATAAGACCTGATAGACTATGGACAATTTGGGTAGATTAGTGGTGTCTTGGACAATCACCTATTGCTCACCTCTCATTGATCAACATGGAGATGGCTCATTATCTATGAGTAGGTAGTGGAGGAAAGGTGTCGTGGAAAATTCCACTTTGTAGAAGACTCAAATAAATGAAGGAAGGAAACGACCGTGCCTTGCTAAAATGTTGGGTTGCAAGAGGTAACTTGGAAACATAGGACTAAAGTGGTGAATTTACCTGAGCTTATGAAGAGTTGTACAATACGATTGAGTTGCAAAAGGAAAAGACCATTTGGAATGTGGGGATGTGCATTCACATAGCTTGGGTGTGATGGTTGGATTAGATACCCAACTAGTTCAAGAGATGTGTGGTTCTAATGTGTGGTATTATGCACAAATGAGTAAAAGTATACACTCATTGATAGATCTAGGAGGAACAACACTTAGAAATTCTCAAGACATTCATAAGAGAAGGTTGGGAGACAACAAATATAGTAGACTGTTGTAGCATCACAGTATGGCCACCAACATGGGGCAGCAATAGCTTGAAGCATTAAGGACATAGTTGGGCATGAGACGTTCATTCATGGATTGGGTGGAGTAGTCACATGACAAATTTAGCCAAAGTACGATGTGGAAGGTTGGGATCCCATTGCAAATGGCCATGTTGAGTTTTGGAAATTTTGGGTTTTCGACAGTGATTGTCATGGAGTTAGTCATTAGCATAAAATTTGGGGTTTCCAACAAACTTGGTTGCAGATGGATGCATGCATTCCAACAATTTCTTGTGGATGTTGTTGAGGGTAAATACCACTTTTAGTGGGAGTGGATGTAAGAACCTCACCTAGAGGGGCATAAAGCACCTCCATCGCACTAGCGTGAATGGGTAATTCAAAAGAACACGACTCCTTTGTCTGAAGGCAAGGCATACATTTTGGGGTTTCCTTAGTAAGAGAGTGCAAACAGGTTTCCTTGGGTGCCCCTGTGGATAGATTGGGCACTCTATAGATGAATTGTGGACACATCAATGCTTCAATGAATGGATAGGGTTCGTCGTGAGTGAGTTGAGTTGGATGCACTAAGGAGTGCGGAAGACTTGGCTATTGGCTTGAGGAGTTGGAGTGCCAAGACATGTGGACTGGTTGCATTGGGTGATCTGCACTTGGGGATTGTGATGGGCAGTGGAGGTACCTTCCAGCACAAGTTGTTGTGGATCATGATCACAAATTGTACTGATTGGGCATACTCCCTTAGGCATACATTCCTTGGCAATGACTTAAGAATGATGGTATTGTGGACATGTGGGTCTTGGGCACAAATGATTGGATGACTTGGGTGCGGATGAGATGACTTGCATTTGGGTTGACCTAGACATGACAACTTAGTCAACCATACAATGAGGCACACTTGGGGCGACTCATGTGGACCAATGCGCACACGGGACGAGTCGACTTGTGCCCAATCCAAGTGAGGTGACTTACTGAGAGTTTGGAAAGGGGAATATAAGTATGGAGAGACCATGCCAACCCAAGGAAAAAAACAATCAATCATTAAGGAAGGATCAAGCAAGAGTCAACAAAAGGATCTACAATGGTCTTTTCTAGGGTTGGAATCACAAGTTKCCCAAGTTGGCTAAGTGACCAAGATTGTGAACATGTATCGTAGGAGGTAGTCATGTGAATGCAACAGAGGTTGATTAGTATGAGTTTTGTGTGGTTTTCTAGGAGGAGGTAGTGCACCTTGAAATTTCTTGTATCGTTGTAATTGTGATACAGTATTGACTGAGATCCCCTCATATTGTATCATATGTAACACTCTTAAACATGTATGATTGAGGGTGTTAGGTACTTGTCTTCAGTGTTTCCTGTCCCCATATCGTGTACCTGTGAGGATGTTTTATGTAGTTGGATGTTCACATTCTTTGCATACTTGTGATTTAGGTAAGTGTATTATTGTTGCAAAAAGTTTGAGGCCACGATTGGATGTGTGCCTAATGTATTTGTTGGGTAACTTAAGTTGAGCAAGACTTGGCGTATCTAACTTGTTGTAGCTCAATCAAGGCGAAGTTATGGATAGTCCTTGAGTAAAGAGGCGTAGTCTGGTTGTAGTAGGCATGGTGTGGTCAAGCCGTTGTGGTGGAGGAAAGGTGGTGTTTCATGACCATAGGGGCCGAAGCGACTTGGGTGCACCAAGTCATCATGAAAAATTCCATCCAGACTACAGGTCGATGAAAATTGGTATCAAAGCATATCAAAGATGTGTGATAGTTGGTCATAGATTTTGAACAATTTGGGGTGGTAGAATTGAATTTGTGGCAAGTTGGGCTCTTCGTCAAACAAGTGAAGAACTTGAGATAGGACAACAAGTCTTGAGTCGAATGGCTAGACCATTGGGTGGGCGACCATGGTAGGTGCACACACAAAAGGCAATGATAGAGAGTGAGAACCCAAGACACCAAAGATGAAAGACCGACTTAATAACTTGGAGAAGATTGTCGACATAATGAAAACTTCTTTATGCAAGCATGGTGAGAAGGATGAAATGGTGGGAACGAAGATGGCACAAATGTGCCAAGTCTTCAACACAACTATGTGCGAGTGTCAACAAACCACAGATGCAATAACAAGGTTTATGTTTGATGACCTTAGGGATAGATTGAAAGTGGTTGAAGAAGTGTTGAGCTCCATATTGCATCAAGTGAAAGACAGAGAAGACACCATAACCATATTGAAGTAAGTTGTTCCCAATGGGAAAAGTTCATCCATGTTGCCTTTGGTGATAAATATCAAGGAATCATAATCGTTTGATGACACTCTCAATGCTAAGTTGCTTGGCAGCTTTTATTGGGACATTGAGCAATACTTGGATTAGATGAATGGAAATTTGGATGAAGCCCAGTTGGATGCTGCTATGATGTTCTTAACGGGTATTGCAAAGCTTTGGTGGAGGAACCATATAGAAGACTTAACATCTAGGCGCATTACGGAAAAGATTGGAAACTGTCCATAAATAAAAGTTGCCTTGAAGGCTCAGTTTCATCGAGGGAACCAATTATGGATAGTGAGGAATCATTTGGTTGTCTCTCAAGTGCACATGATGGATTCAAGCATACATAAAGGATTTTTCTAGTCGGAAGAAGATTGATTATTCCACTTTATGAATGAGTTTCATCCTTGGGCACATACTGATCTACGATGCCAAAATGTGTAGACCCTTTTGGAAACTATCACAACAACTGATAAACTATTAGACTACAAGGCATAAGCCAAGGGTGGTTTAGGGAATGGGGAAGACACTCGAGGTGAGAAGCAACAAGGAAAAAATAAGAAAAAGGATAAGGGGAAGGCAAAGTCGTTTAGGAAGATTGGCGATGACAATGCTAAGTAAGTGAAATCATACAAGGAGAAAGATAAGCTTATCTCATGTTGGATTTGTGGTAAAGACCACTATGCAAACAAATGTCCATTGAAATAGAAGTTGTCCACAATGTAGAAAGTGGAAAAATGTTTATTGGGGTTTTGCAAGTCTTGGAGGAATGATCCAAGCCAAGCCAAGAGCAAGGTGCGACACATATTTGCTATGTCCTGACTGGATTAAATGAAAAAGAAATGATCAAGGTGGTTGACAGTGGGGAAACCCACAACTTTATGAAGGAAGCGGTTGCGAAGGAGCTTGGGTTGCAACTTGAGCCGTCACATGCCTCCTTCAAAGCAGTGAATTTGTGCATAGAAAAGGTGATTGACACAACCAATGAAGTATCTTTGAATCTTGGAGATTGGAGTGGAACCACAAGTTTCACAATTGTGCCCATAGATGACTTTGAGTTTGTCCTCGGTTGAGAATTCTTGTGAAGTTCGAAGGCAACAATCATACCTCACTTAAAGAGTTTGGCTATCTTTTTGGGAGAAAATTGATGCATGGTCCCTATTGTTAGGAGATGATAGAAGGTAGTTGACTGAATGAATTCCTTGAGTTGGGCGGTTGTGGACAATCAAGTAGCCAAATGGCCTCACCACAAAGAATGTGGATGAGTTGGTTTGAACGAATGAGTTAGCGAAAAGACTTTGGAAGGGACTCTTGGATGAACTGTGAAGGCGTTGGAGCAGTGACTCAATACACTTGAAGCCGTTCTAGAATCCACAACGATAGCAGTGGATACATTGGTAGATGTGTGCTTAGGCAAGCAAGACGTCCAGAGTGTGGGAAACTAGTTAGAGATAGTGGGAGACTCGATCAAGGGAGACCATGAAGCATTCAACCTATATGGGTATAGCTTGATTGCAAACTAAGGTGACTAGGAAGGAAGGTAACGACCTTGGTATGTGAGAACCACATAAGTGACATAATAATCTTTGGGTGTACTTGAGTAAGGTGAGTGGCCAGACGACCCAAAGATCGAATGATTGTTGGAAGAGGGTGATGGTAAAATTAGTTTGAATGTGTCGTTGTTGATGTATTTGACATAGAAGTATGGGTTTCTTCCAACCTCTCCACGAGACTTGACAAACTTTGGACAGTTTGGGGGGATTGGTAGTGCCTTGGACAACCACGTGTTGCTCACCTCTCATTGATCAACAACAAGATGTCTCACTACTTAGGAGCAGACAGTGGAGCCAAGGTGCCTTGGGAGAAAAGGTGTCATAGAAACTTCCACTTTGTACAAGATTTAGTAGAATGAAGGAAGGAAACGACCTTGCCTTGGTAAAATGTTGTAATTTGGCAGAAGAGGGATAAAGTGGCGACTTTGCCTCGATCTATGAAGAGTTGTACAGTATGACTTGGTTGAGGAAGGAAAAGACTATTTGGAACATGGGGATGTGCATTCTCATAGCTTAGGCACAATGGTTGGGTTAGCTACATTTTCAAGAGACGAGGGGTATTGATGTGTGGAAGCATGCATGAATGAGTCGATGTATGGATACAGTGATAGATCTAGAAGGCATGACACTTAGACATTCTCACAGTCTTTTTAAGGAAAGGTTGGGGACAATAACTATAGGAGACGATTGCAACATCACAATATGGCCATAGTACGGGAAAATGATAGCTTGAAGCGTTAAGGACAAAGTTGGGCATGGGATGTTCATTCGTGGATTGGGTGGAGTAGTTGCATGACAACTTTGGAGAGAGGACGATGTGGAAGGTTGGGTGCCCATTGTAGATGGATTTGTTGAGTTCTAGAAATTTGGGGTTTTCGATAGTGATTGGCACAAAATTTTGGGTTTCCAATATACTTGGTTGTGGATGAATGCACACATTCGAGAAATTTCTTGTGGATGTTGTCGAGGGCAGAAACAAATTTTAGTGGTGGAGGATGTAAGAAGCTTTCCTAGCGGGGTGCATAGCACGTTCATTGTCGGGTGTGGATGGGTATCTTGCATTGACAAGATACCTTGGCTCGAAGGCAAGGCACACATTTTGGGGTTTCCTTGGCATGAAAATGCAAACAAGTTGCCATGGGTACCCCTGCGAGTAGACTTGGTGCTCTGCGAACAAACTATAAAGACTACAACGCTCTTGTGGATGGAGAGGGTGTGTCATGGATTAGTCAAGTTGGATGCACCAAGGAGAGGGGTAGACTTGGATCTTGACTTGAGGAGTTGGAGTGTCAAGACTTATATGGACTGATTGAGTCAGGCAATCCGCACTTGGGGATTACATTGGGTGGTCGAGGTGCCTTTAGGCACAAGTTGTCGTGGATTGCACTTGTTGGGCGTACTCCCTTGGGCACACATTCCTTGGGCATGACATGCAAATGATGGTATTGTGAACATGTAGGCCTTGGGTGTAATTGGGTGCGAATAGTTGGATGACTTGGGTGTGGATGAGATGACTCACAGATGGGGTGACCTGGGCATGGACAACTGGGTTGACCATATGACAAGGCACTCTTGGAGTGACTCATGTGGACAAGCTTATGTGATAGATGAGTTAGTTTCTGACCACTCCAAGCAACGTGACTTGCCAAGTGTTGTTAAAGGCACATGTAAGTATGGTTAGGCCATGCCAAGCCAATACAATAATCAATCAATCATGAATGAAGGAGAAAGTGAGAGTCAACAAAGGGATCTACGATGGTATTTTTTTGTGGTTGGCATTGTAGGTCGCACAAGTTGGCTAAGTGACTGAGATTGTGAATAGGACATGCAGGAGGCAAGCTTGCAGATGCGATAGGGGTTGATTTGTATGAGTTTTGTGAGGTTGTTTAGGAGGAGGTAGTGCCCCTTGGCATTTCTTGTACTTTTGTAATTGAGTTGCTATAATGATCGAGCTCCCTTCACTGTATCATGTATCATATGTAACATTCTTATACATGTATGAATAAGGGTGTTGGGCACTCGTCTTTATTGCCACCCATCTCCATATCTTGCGTACTTGTGCAGATGTTCTATGTATTTGGACGTTCACGTTCTTTGCATACTTGCGATTTGGTTAAGTGTAATATTGGCTAAGTACATAGTATTGCAACGAAACGTTTGAGGCTATAGTTGGATGTGTTCCTAGTGTACTTGTTGGGTAAGTTAAGTTGAGCAAGACTTGATGTATCTAACTTGTTGTAGCTCAAGGAAAAGTTATGGGTAGACCTTGAGTGAAGAGGTGTAGTTTGGTTGTAGTAGGTGTGGTCAAGTCGTTGCAACTGAGGCAAAGCAGTGTCACATGACCGTAGGTGTCGGAGCAACTTGGGCACACCAAGTTGTCACAGAAAATTATAGGCGGACCGCAGGTTCGTGACACATGGCTAGTGGAATGATTCCTCCTATAAGGAGTAATTGGTGGTGTTACCCTACCTTCAAGGTTCTTTTCTGTATTCTTGTGTTTTTTATGGCATGAATGCATTTGGTATTTGTAAAGTTAAGGGTTTATTTCTCAAGCTAAGGGTTTCTCTTCTATCTATTATCTATCAAAAGTTTACTACATGTTTTTTTGAAATTATATCGATAAAGTTTTATATATATACACCATATATAGATAAATACAAGCGATGGATAGAGTTGCACTTGCCTAAGGTCTTTGGTGATGTACAAAAGAAAATGGGGCTAAAAAATGATATATCTCTCCCAACTCGGTATATAAGAGAAACTTGCTTCTCTTAATAATGATTTTTATTTCCCTCATCTTCCTATTCCATGTTTTGTAGAGACAAAAACTTTACTATGTTAAGCATGTTCGATCAAATATCAACGTAAAATAAAAACTGGATAAACTTTTGCTCACTTAGAAAATATCCTATATACGCACCAAATAAAGTTTCAACACTTCTCATGCACCTCTCAATAATAGTACCATCATAGCACACAACTTCGAAGAAGTCCCATCCTGAAGATAAGATGGGTCCAATTTTTTGTCTTACTTGTCTCAAAGCTAAGCTTGCCACTTTAACTCCTTCCTTTGTTGCTTGCTTTCTAACATTACACACACTTAGCCGATCTTTTGTTGTATAGGCTAGTGTTCCAAAACCCATGCCATTTAGTTATTTGAGATTTCTCTAGATTTTGATATTCTAATATTCCTAGAACCAATGTCTTATGGTTTGGTTTACTATGCACTAAGTCACTTGCTCAATACATTGACTATATAGTTCATTGTAGTTCTCATAATATTGCGATTCCACCTAAGTTATTCCATATATGCATGCTGGACAAAGACTCAATCATCTCTTTGCAAAATAGTTCACATCACTAGATACTATAGCGCTATCTACACCATGTATTACAGTGATTATGTTAAATTTGTGAAGAGAGCAAGGTGTATGGTCCCTCTTATCAGAATAAGGTGATACAACTAAAGCGAGGGCTTCTATCTAAGTTATATTATTTCATAAAGACATCGTCTGTTCCACTTCTTTAATGACTTTTGACAATAAACACAAGGGATCATTGAAATGGTCCTTTCTTTTTGAGTGGGTTTGACTATTTTCTATAAAACAAGATATATTGATAACTGATAATACCTTGAAAAACAATTGGTTCAAGAGTTAATGACACAATTGATACCATTTATCATAATTATACATTGAAAATCTTGTGAATGTACTATTAATAAAAACACACCCTATACTTGTTATCATTTATTATGAATTTAAATACAATCATTGCTAGTTATGAATAATTTTTTGTTTTACTTGTTTCAAAGCTAAACTTGCCACTTTAACTCCTTCCTCTGTTGCTTGCTTTCTGACATCACAAACATTTAACCAAGCTTTTGTTGTATAGGCTAGTGTTCCAAAATCTATGTCATTTAGTTATTTGAAATATCTCTAGATTTTTATATTCTAATATTCCTATAATCAATGTCTTATTGTTTGGTTTACTATGCACCAAGGCACTTGCTCAATACATTGACTATGTAATTCATCGTAGTTCTCATAATATTGCAATTCCACCTCTAAGTTATTTCATGTATGCATGTTGGACAAAGACTCAATTATCTCTTTGCAAAAGAGTTCACATCACTAGTTACTATAGAGCTATCTACACCATATATTATAGTGACTATGTTAAATTTGTGAAGAGAGCACGGTGTATGGTCCCTCTTATCAAAATAAGGCGATACAACTAAAGTGAGGGCTTCTATCTAAATTATATTATTTTGTAAAAACATCATTTATTCCACTTCTTTAATAACTTTTGACAATAAACACAAGGGATCATTAAAATGGTCCTTTCATTCCGAGTAGGTTTCACTATTTTCTATAAAACAAGATATATTGGTAACTGATAATACCTTGAAAAATAATTGGTTGAAGAGTTAATAACTCAATTGATTCAATTTATCAAGAATGATACATTGAAAATCTTCTAAATGTACTATTAATAAAAGCAGATCCTTGTTATTATTTATTATGAATTTAAATACAACCATTCTTAGTTATGAATAATTTGTCATTTAAAATCTTTTTTATTTATACTAGATTATAATTTTACATAATATTATAAATGAAAATTGTTGTATTCCTTTTTTTAATGGCCTTTAAACTTTTATTTGAATAATATTATGCTACTCATTCTTAGTTATGAATAATTTGTCATTTAAAATCTTTTTTATTTATACTAGATTATAATTTTACATAATATTATAAATGAAAATTGTTGTATTCCTTTTTTTAATGGCCTTTAAACTTTTATTTGAATAATATTATGCTACTCATAATTTTTATTTAAATTTTGATAATAATTTGAAAAGTTGCAATTAAAAGTTACTTTTTTCTATGTTCATTTTTTTTATCTATCTTTTAAATTATTTGACATAGTGAGAAAATCACTGCCATTAACCTGTGGCTTGAGAAACATGGTTGGATTTTTTATCCCCGCAGGTTTCGAACCGGTGACTTTAACATCACGGAGTGGCTTAACAACACACTCCGTCACCGACTGTCCTACACCTCGGGGACAAACCAACCCACCTTTTATACACACATCATTTTATTAATAACATTTTTACCCAAAAAAAAAATAAAAATAAAAATAAAAATTCGAACGTTTTGAAATCATAAATACGACCAACCAGTATAAATTCATCCAAACGAAATGCCCGTCGAAAGTAATCACAAAATCTATCTGCATCGTTAGCCATTGAGCAGATAGGAGACGAAGGCAGTAAGATGTATCTGGGATTGAACGCTAATCTCATAGGATGGGCGATGGCATCCTCGGGGATTTATCGAAACAATCATTCTCAGAGGATTTATCTAAACAATCAGCCTCGTTGTCGTTCCTTCATGAACAGTCTCCGAGGAAGAGACTTCAAGGCAGCAGCTGGAGCTTCGCAAACCGGTGGCGGGGAAGGCGATGGTTAGTTCTTTCTGCATCCTCTCTTGCTTTCCATTTCAAATTCCCTTCTAATTCTTGTAAGCTCTGTTGTTGTTATTTTTTCTTGCATTCCAAGGGTTTCGAGTTTCAGCCACGGGCCATTGGTTTTTTAAATATTTCGAACTTTCTACTAGTCATTTAAGGTTAAGCCCATTCCTCTTTTCATCTTTTTTTATTTTTTTTTAATTTTTTTATCATTTTATCATTTTATCAAATGTAGCTTAAATAATGAAACATACTGGGATGCTTTTGAGCCGAGAATAAAACAGTGACTCGTGCCTCGTGCCTGTCTGCGAGCCATTTAAGATTCGGGATACAAGAAAGTCTTAGCTCTAAATTAAGTAAAATCAAATGCAGGAACGAAATGCTGGAACGAGCAACGATCACTTATTAACATCTTATTTAGGGCTGTAAGTAAGTTCGTGTGAATGTGTTATAAAACCATGTTTAAGAAACCAGAAACTGATCGCACGATTGCACAGAAAAGTAAAATGTAGTATAAGCTCATCACAATGTTATACATTACATTTGAAGGTACATCACTGTTTATATAATTCAAATTCCTCAGAGGGAGCAGGCTACTCTTCACCGTAGGTGCTGGACTTTCTCAAGGCTACGCTCCACCTAACCACTAAAGATTCACAGAACAGTAGGGTCTGGACCTTCTCAAGGCTACGCTCCAGCTAACTTCTAAAGAGACTCAGAGGATCTCAGGGTACACAATTAAACTTCAACTTTTAAGAGAATGCGTTGAAGCAAATGCAATAAGATCATATAATTTTATTAATGTCCCAGCAAGTAACTGCAAAGTTAGTCAATGGGACTCAAAAGTACAGCCGATGTGAATAAACAGTGAGAGTGTGCATCTCCTATCGCTACTCTAATAAAAACAGAGAAAGAGCTAACTAATTAGTCCATAGAAACACAAAAAGTAGTGCAGATACAACATCAAGATGTTCGAAAAGATCAAAACCATGTCAAGCATGCAGCAGAAGTTTCTGTTTCTAATTCAAATGCAATGAGATTTAACGATGAGTACTTATGGCATAAATTAGGTTTGTAACCAGTACATTCAAAGAGTAGCATATGCTGAACGCCATTCCATTAATGACCCCCATAAATTATGATGTCAGATATAGTGTGGCATTGTCTCATTGTGCCATCTTAAGTGATCAATATAAATGATCTTTATTGCCAGTTCTCTTCAACCCATGAAGATAAACGAGATTCGATACAATATCTCTGCAAGGTTCGATGCTACACCTGAATTGAAATTGTGATCTCTCTCTCTCTTGATATTGCATTAACTGATTATTTTCTGAATAAATGTCTTTGTAAAGTCAACATTTGCATAAGAAGTTGGATCAACGATCTGCTTCAAGTAGAAGTTGTTAAATTAAGAGCTTGATTTCTTATGCGGATTATTTCTTTATTTTCTTCAACACTTTGATTCCTGCTTAATACATTTCAACAATATAGAATCATAACTGAATAGCAATAATCATGTAGATACGTAAGCATGCACATCAACAACACATATACCCTGGGGAAACCCTGTACAAGGAGAAAACCCCAGCAAACGATATTCCTTTATTGCATTAATAATGTAAGATCACTTACAAATATCCACCATGAATACTCTGCTCTTAAAGAGCTTGCCAAGTTGACTCTGACCTGACTGTGTAACTAAGAGATCTTGCTCATATCTAAACTTCTGTTACAGGCCAGCACTGAAAATGTATCCAAGTTGCCTTCAAAGACTGAGGTATGCCGCCTCTTATGGACTGATATATCAGCTCTGATAGGGGCTGTTATTGCTGCCTCTATTTGACTGATACATGCCTCTATTTAGCATTGATATTGCTGCCTCTATTGGACTGATATGTACCTCTGTTTAGCACTGGTATTACTGCCTCTATAGGACTGATATGTGCCTCTGTCATACTTCTTGTCCCAAGAAGTAGTGCATCATACTCGGATTCTTCATCTCGATTTCAGAAGTCAAGGATTACTTGTATCCAACAAAAACGCTTTCTGAATAAGTCATCATGATCGGGTTCTCGTCACCAACACTGTATAGGTTTGGATCAGCAACACTCTTGTTGGAATCCAAACTCATCAAGAATCTATCTATCTTATATAGTTTCCAACTCATGGATGGTAGTACGGATGGAAGTGTATCGGTTCACTGGGTCAAGTATCTCATCATAGACAACTCCCTCTATTTATGAGAAACCTCTGGTTATAGATATCGTTTTGTATTTCTCGATACTTCCATCAGCTGCATGCTTGATCTTATAGATCCACTTGGAAGTTACCATAGACTTCCCTTTCTGGTCCCTGGATAATATCTTATGCATCATTCTTTAAGATATACTGGTATTCTTCTATTATGGCTTCTGGCCATACTGGTTCTCTTGTTGCTTCTCTAAGACAAGGAGTCTCAACATCAATGAAGTGGCTCATGATTGAAGGATAGCTCGAAAATTTCCTTTGCTTTCTCGGAATGTACCTTGAGAGGCTTGTATGTTTCTCTGCCTTTTGCAGACTGAGTCTAGGTAGGCATTTTATTCCCTACTGCAATATCTCTGAACATATCAACTGTAGAAGCTGGATAACCTGGAGTAATGTCTGTCTCCCTCTGAATTTCTGAAGGGGGAGAAGGTATTGTCTCACTGTCAATCTCCATCTGAGATTCCTTGGGTCATTGAAAATCTGTCTCTTCTTCAAGGACAACGTCTCTACTTGTCTCAATCTATCTCTGACTAGGGATGTCTTTGAAGATTCAATGTATCTTTTGGTACATGAAAATACATTGGGCACCCAAATAAACTGAAGTGCTCAATCTCAGGCTTCATTCCGGTGAAGACTTCTTCGGGAGTTATGTTTTTCAAAGTCTGGTGAAGACTCTTGTTCTGCACATATACTGTGTTATGCATGCTTCTTCCCATGGAATCTTAGAAGGATTCTGATCATGCTTTGTAGCATTGGTTGTTTCAATGATAGTTCTATTCTTCTTCTTTCTCAAATGGTTTTGGCTCCTTTTGAGTCAAGTGACTCCCTCTGAAGGATCAACATCTTCTTTTCTTGTTTAACTTATCTGGAACAAGAAAACAAACAGAACCAACACACGAATATCTCTTAAAGGAGAATAATGAGTACATCTCTAGAGTCAAAACTTTTTAAGGAATATTGTCACAGCTACAACACCTATTTGTAATGTAGCAAACTTTTAGAAATATAGGTTATAGAAATGACAATTACAACAATCAAACCTGGAGTCTTTACTTTGGGTGTGTTGTTTTTCTTGAATGCACTAAGATCCCTCTGGATCCATGACTTTAGCAAAGGTTCCTTCCTCCTGCAATTTCACTCATGACAATGATACAAATAATATATACAAGTGCATACTTGAGGATGCTGATATGATTTCTCCAATGGTTCTTGACTGATCTTTATCCTTTGAGATCTTTATGAAGAAGATAGTCACGGTGTCACCTTTTGTCATCTTTGTTATTTTGAAGCTAGCCCTTTTAGTGTAAGGGCTTGAGTAGGAGATTGGCTTCCTTGTCCCGACGTCATCTTCCTTCCATTCATTGATAGTTGTCTTTGGTAAACCTTTTACCCACAATAAGTCTTCATCTGAAGTCTTGTCTTTCAACAACTTTGAAGTTTGCTTGATTCATCAAGCTTGCCTTCCATCATAGTTTTTGTTCATCATAATTTTAGATTCTTCACAACCCTTAGTCAACTAGGCTAGAAAACCTAACGGTTAGGCTAGGCTAGCACTTTTAGGTTTTATTGGACTTACGACTGCCAACAATAACCCTTTGAAAGATAGGAGAACATTGGTGAGCTGAAGAGCTCCTTCAATGAGTTTGCAAAAACCCTAATTTTGAAATTTCTGCAGAAATTAGTGAAACCCTAGGGCCAAAAATCCAAAATGCTCAGAATGTCACTGTGAGAGTCTTTGGAGATGCGCTGGAAGAGGCCGTACTCTTCTATGCCAAAAGTAGCCCTAGTGTCCAAGTTTTAAGGGGCTGAAACACCCAAAAGAAGAGGGTCGTACGGATTTTCTGGAAACCCTAGGAGGGCCGTACGGTTCTGCAGAAGAGGAGGGATGACTGGTAAAAGATGAGATTTGGTAGAAGCTTGTGCAATGGGTTCTTTCAAGACCCATGCTCTGATACCATGTTGATTTTTCATAAGCTAGGTTAAGCATGAAGTTCATTCCATTTTAGCATTTCACTTAACCATAAACAATAATGTTGCAGCAACCAAGATCACAAGAAGAAACACCATGCACAAGAACACAAGAAGTATCCTGGGAAACCCTTCTCAACAAGGGAAGAAAACCCAGCCAAATCCTTTGCTATATTCTTCAAGAGAAAGATCTCCACCAAGATAAACTCTAGCACACAAGAGGGTGCTTCAAACCCTAGAACTCTAGCGCCCAAGAGAGGTGCGCACCTTTTCCAAGTAGATGTGTTTGCTGAAATTTCCAAACTCACAAGGAAGATATGATTCCACAATGGAGAGTCATCCCTTACTTATATTAGACTTGTTCAATCAACAAAGGCGTCTATTGGCTCAACATGGCCGACCTCTCTAAGTCACTTTATAATTTATTATTATTATTATTGTTATTATTATTATTATAATAATTAATATTAATATTAATTATCTTTTACATTTATTATTAAACATATTAAGGTGGGGCTGACCTGTACCCTTCACATAACAATTAGGGTTACAGGTAGGTCTGACTCTTGAACAGTATATAGCAAAGGATCTGATACACTCACTAGTGCTCATCCACTAGGGGCACATCCATAGGGATGTCATAGCTCTGATTCACTGCATTACACAGAAGAACCATGTCTTCACACGTTCACCTGTGCTCGTCCACAGGCACATCCACTCTACAGATCTGCTTTCCCACTGCCACCGACAGGAGAATCATTTGGAGTCTTCTCGTCAACTCTGCTGCTCAGAGGAGGCTATCACATCATCTTCATTTCTGTTCACATGAAGATTTGCCCAACACTTTTGGGATTTCACACGTTCACCTTGTGCTCAACCACAGGCACGTCCTAACTCAACAGATTGCTTTTCCACCGGATAATCATCTGGGGTTCTTCTCAACTCTCTGAATGGAGGAGGTCATCTCTATGTTCCCGGCTCTGTCTCAGGCAGGAACCATGTACCCTCTTTAGGGGCTTTCTCTCAGGTTTGTAAGCTGAGAGAAAGACTTCCATAACTGCTATGTTCCACATCTCACAGGTTTGTAAGCTGGAGGATGTCTCCCATAGTTGCATTCATCAACAATAGGGTGCTACTGGGGGTTTCCTTGAAGAGTCATCGTACCACTCCCGGTCATACTTATCACTTTCCATACTTCTTCCCTTTTGTCTCCTCATCTTTCGGGACTTTCGGGTGTACTGACCCAAGAAGGGATTGTTCCTCATTTCATGGGAAGAAGGGGTTGAAGGCCCAAAGGGAAATGTAGTTGGCAAAAGATAAAAGCCAAATCATAACCTTCTAGATGCTCGCCCAAGAGGTCTTGAGAACGATGAAACATTTCTCCTAAAAGAATTTGAACACCTGCAAAAGCAAACTCACATTATATAGATGTCCTGCTTGTTGAGGTGTGTACACCTATGCGGTGTCCCTTTCTTTCCATGCATATGGCACTCTGTGTACCTCTAGCTTCAAGTGACGTTGCAGTACTCTTTTCTTTCCATGTCTTATAGTACCAATTGTTTTGGACTTTAATTAATTAATGGCAATAAATGGGCTTGGAAAAAGGTTGCACCGAAAACGAAGGTGCAACACACCCTTTACAAAGGCACCCATAAATGAGACAATACGAACCCTTGTATGTCATGAACCCCATGCCCATAAGTTTTATCCCACTCCACCTCATTCTCATACATGGCTCAGATGGGTTTCCCTTGGAAAACACCCTTGACTTGGGGATTGACTGGCCCAATAGGATGCCTCGACACCCCTCCCACACCTAAATCTGACAAATTGTATAAGGTCTTTGAGCATTTGTTTAGTTTGAATTGGGGGTTTGATGCACATGTTTGGGTGCTTTGATTATTAGATGTGGCTTACTTGGCTCGGTGGACAAGCATTCATGAGGAGATGACTTGTTCGGACCTTCATGGGGCTTTGGAGCCCGAGGATGGATGCAAAGACCCCACGTCTGGGGCAAGCTTGTGATCATCACTCGCACAGTGAAGAAGGAGGTCGTTGCCTTTGGAGGCACTCTGGCGGGCCTAGATGGAGGGCTCCCACTTTCTCCCACATGGACTTTATGCCTTTGGAGGCCTGGACATCACCCTAGTATCCCTTGATGTCACTTAGGGCTTGAGACCTTGGATGGGGGAGGATTTGACTTGATGGTTGGCACATATGGCATGATTGATGGCCTTTGGAGGCTTATGTTGCACCCTTCTACCTCAGCGTCACCCTTGTGGAGCCAAACGTCACCCTAGAAGGGCATGACGTCACCCTTTAGGGGGTTTCTCATGTAATTTTATCAAAATAATATCTAGACTAGGCTCCTAAAGCCCTAAAGTGCTAGCACTTTAGGAGTCCTATTTTATAGGCTTGTCATAATATACATTTCAAGAATCTAAGGAGAGGGAGGACTCGCTAGGGCCCAAAAGGTGATTGCTCTCTAGTGAGTTCATCTTTGAGACTTGAATACTTGAGGACTTAAGGTGCTACTCCTCAAGGTTTCATCTCTTATTCCTTGGACAACATTATCATTCTTATTCCTCCGAGTCATATTACTGTTATAAAAGACTCCATAGCCCAAAAGACACTGATTTCTATGCTCTTGTGAATGAATGTGATCAAATCAAGTCTCCTATATTACTCTTTGAAGCTTTCACTAACATCTCCAAACTCTAATTTAGCTTAAAACATTAACTTAGTGGCTGCTGTTGCAAATCATCGCTACAGCCATCCTAACTGCTATATTTTTCTGCAAAACTCACTCTAACTCATAGCCGACACCCTCAGAAATCTGCTATAGTAAGTGCTAATTGATCTACTTGATTAATGCTAAGTTTCCACTGTTGTCTCTTGCAATTCTGAGTGATAATTCTCTTGGCTGTTACAAATCTTTATTGCTGTTATAAACTCTTTAATTTGCTGTAATTTTACTTCAGCCATCATATATTTTGATAGTCTATTGTCTCTTGAGGTCTTATCATCATATTTGTTCTTTGAAATTGCTATACACATGCTATTATTGTTCTTATTCTAGGTAGGTACCCGAAATCGTTTCTTTGCCTCAATTTTACAGACATAGACCTACTAACTTGGGTAACCAGTGAGAGGGGGGTATATCTTGACCATATCTCTAGCTATTCCAGCCCTTTAGGTTACCGGGCACGCCTCCCTTGGGTAGGACCTTCATCCATCCCTAAAAGTGGGGATTTCTCACTAAGGTGATAGTGGTGGGATATCCTATTGTTACGCCAATTTCACCTACTTGTCTTGGGCTTTGGACAAGTACAAATTGTGTGATAACAGGGCCTTTTATAGGCAACACGTTGTATTCAGATCTTTCAGTACTTCCAGATCATCCAGTTATTTAGGACAATCCTGCATCAAGGGTTTCATCACTTTGGCCTTGGATGGTATTAAAGATCCACCTATTGTCAGTACAATTATGGAGGTTAGGAGCTCCTCCTCTTCCTTAGTAGGCAATGGCTCCTCTAGGGCTTCAACACATACTCTAGGTGCCTCTAGTTGAGACATTCCTTTGGGGTTCTTGCGAGGGATCCTCTCTTTTTTGAGACTACTAGATTTGTATCTTTTTTGTTTCTTTGATGATAGATTGTAGATTTTAAGTCTTTGACCACAAAGGATAGATGTACTTCTCTAGGAGCTGTACAATCTTCCACTGCCACTATGTATTGTTTCTTATGTACCTAGCAGTCCCTTTGACCTATTTATGGTCACTTGCTGGACATTAATAAAATTATCTTATCTTGACCTATGCCTACTGCTTTGGATAACAGTCTTGTCATGCTTGTCGAGTGCACAACCCTTGCACCATGTCCTTCAAGATAGACAATGCTCCATAGTGCAAGTGACCCAACATCTTATGGCAAAGCTTGCACAAGTTGTGATTGTCACGCACTAGGGCTCTCATTGGATCCGCCAACAACTTGTACAAAGTACAAACCACCCTCTTAAACACCTTTGGCGAAAACTTGACTAGGATCTGGGCATATCCTTTGGGTGATGACTTGTTGATCATCAAACTTAGCAACACATCCTAGGTCTGTGGCAACTGAATTTGAAAGTAGATTTTTGGTCAAACCAGGAACATATAAAACACCACTAAGCTCAAGAACATCACTTGAGGGCTTTTGAAATGAGATGGATCCCATTCCTGCTACTGGATATGTGGTATCATCTCCAAGCTCCACCTGTATGCCTGCTTCTTGCTCTTGAAGTCTACCAAAGGCCTTCTTGTTGAAAGCTCATATGTCTGGATGCTTCATTGTCCACATACCATCCGACACCAGACACGATGTTAAATGAAAGACATGAGACCATGGAGAGGGTTATATCAAGCTTGGATGTAAGCTCATGTACTCCTACAGAGGCTTCTGCACTCCTTGCAAATTGCTTATGCTACTATGGTTTGTTCTTCCCCTTCTTCTTCTTAGGACATAGAGAAGCATAATGGTCAAACTTTTTATGCTTGAAACACATGACACAACTTAAGTCTTTCTAGCCTTGATTCGAGGAACCTGAATCCTCTATTTTTCCTCTTTGACCCTTCTTAGGTCCTTTTTCACTGCCCTTGTTCATCCGAGTGATTAGGGATAGATTTTGCTCTTCCTCCTCTGTACCTACAATTGTCTCCAATCTTGTCTCCTTTTGGGTGAAATCCTCCCATAAGTTCTCAAAGGTGGGAAGTGTTGAATTTTCAATGAGCTATGGCTCATGCATTTTCTTTAAATTTTCTGTTTAACTTTTACTTGAACCATAACTACTGCAACAAACCAAGATCACAAGAAGAATAACCATGCACAAGAACACAAAAAGTATCCTAGGAAACCCTTCTCAACAAGGGAAGAAAACCCAACCAATCCTTTGCTATATTCTTCAAGAGAAAGACCTCCCACACCATCACCAAAACTAGCACACAAGAGGGTGCTGTAATTCTCATAATTTCAGACCACAACTTCTGAAATCATGAGATGACACAATGATAAGTGTGTTTCCTCAATGGGGATTCACCTTTATTTATATAAGACTTGTCACATCAAATGATGTGTCTTTTGCCACAATAGGGCCGACCTCAATAACTCAAAATATAATTAATAATTACCATATTAATTATATCTTATATTAATTATCTTTTATATTAATTATCTTTTATATTAATTATCTTTTACAGTAAGGTGGGGCCGACCTGTACCCTTTACATTACAAATAGGTGTTAGATTTTTAGGGTAAAATGCAGATAGAGGTCACTTTTAATTTTCAAAGCAGAAACTACTTAGATCTAAAGCACAAACAGCTTATAGAGTCAGATCTATAGTAAACAATGATAATAGAGGCAGACAAACAGAGATTACAAATAAGAGATTTTAGATCTTAAAACATA
>JASDQU010104293.1:361475-386452 GCA_032191745.1 Picea mariana
CTTTAAGTCATCAAAATAAAAATGTATTACATAGATGCTGAGGGAATTCTACTCCAAAATACAAAATAGAGTAGAATCTAGATACAAAATAGGTAGGTACTAGGAATCTCATATCTCATAGATTCAAGTCTCATAGATATTAGAGTCACTGTAAGTGTCAATAGTCCTCCTCCATTTCATAATCAACATCACTACCACTGTCTTGTCCTCCATCGTCCTCCTCCTCTATGCCCAATCCAAGCTCTACTGCTCCACCTGCTGGTGTGGTGGATGACTCATCAAGAGGCTCCTCATTGTCCTCATCAAAAGTGACCGGCTCTAAGACCGGTTCATTAAGATCCATGTTGGCTAATGCCAACTCAATACTGCTATTCAAACCCATATCAGGAAAGACATCCCACATCTTTGTCTTTCCCTTCAACCACTCCTGCCTTTTCCTGTAAATAAGACGAAGGTTGGTGTGCACATACACCATTGTCTCTGCCTTGGACTGCTCAATCGTGCTCTTTTTCACACTGTACAAATTTCCATATGTGCTCCAATTCCTCTCGCAACAAGAGGATGAAGTAACCTGATAAAGGATCCTCAAGGCTAACTGTTGTAGAATAGGGCATGCTGCCCCATGAGTTGCCCACCATAGATAGGCCTCTTTGACCCCCCTGTCTTCAATCACATCATACCCTCCAAACCTCTTAGTGCCAGTGGAGAACTCAACGAAGCCTGCCTCAATCTCATTAAGTAATGCTCTATCTTGGTATATCCTTCTAAATGCTATCTTTCTCCCCTGTGAAATCTCTCCATCCATGTGAGGAGGGAATCTGGGTGAAGGGCCAACACCGACAGTGAGCCACTCTTGACTGTAGAACTTGGGGTCCAATGAATGAGCCAAACAATGCAAAGGTGTACAATTCTTATCCCACCTAGAAAGAAGAATATCCTGTACAGTGGACCATAAGCTCTTTGCTGATGTCCCATACTCAGGGGACTCATTCTCCATAACAATTGCCTTCATAGACTCAATCATGGAGTCCCATCCCGCGTAAACATCTCCCAAGATGGGTTTGTCTGTGTTTGCAAACCTCAAAAGAGAAATGATAGGGTCCATAATCTTAATGCTAAGATTGACCCTCTCCCACCAACCATCATCTAATACTGTGTCCTTTACCCTTTTTGAAGCAACTTGATCTGTCTTTCTCCAAAAAGACCAAAGATCTGAAATAACCATGGCCCCAAGAGCGGCCTTGACCTCCGTCAACCTCTTAAGCATGATGAATGAGGAAGCAAACCGAGTATTTGCAATCTTCAACAATGATAGATGTGTGTACTGTTTATATATTGTAAGGGCATTGGTATGGTTTTGTACAAAATTCCGGATATGGCGTGCATCATCAATAAGAGTGCCAATCCATGTCACATATGAAGCAATGGATTTAAGTTCTAAATTCAAGGAATGAACAATGCACAGTGTCCAAAATATTTGTGGATATTTAGCTTCCACAATTATGCCAACAACTTTGCAAACAGGTGCATTGTTTGTAATAATTTGCACACAAGAATCGAGACCTACATCTTCAATAACTTTTATGAACAACTCATCCATATATGTTGCATCCTTGTATTGTCCAAGAGCATCCACCGCTTTCAAGAAGATTGGTCCATTCTAGGAAGACACCATGAAATTGATGAGTGGATGGCGTGCTGCATCCGTCCATCCATCAGAAACAATACTGATCCCTGATGAGACCCATTTAGATTTAATGGGTTGTAGGATTTTTTCCACCTCCTTCTTTGCCTTACTCAACAATGTGGTTCTAAGCTTCTCTGAACCTGGAGGCACATACCCTGTTGGAGCTTGTTCAACTAGAGCTCTACACATCTCAATAAACATAGGAGACTGTGCAACATTAAATGAGATGAAGTTGAGATAGAAAAAAAATGCAATGGTAAGATTAACTTCATCTCTCTTCTCTTGCTGAAAAATCTTGTCCATTGGACCAAGAGTTGAGGCTGCCCTCTTTTTTGGTGTTGGCATGTCAAACCCACTCCCAAATCTACTAGATGGAGTCCTCAAGAAAGGAAGAGGATCCTCATTCTTTTGTTTGTTGCTCTTTGCTGCCACATTCCCCAAACCAACTTTATCTTCTATCTCCGTCAACGCTCGTTTTTCAGCACTCACTACTTTACATGGTCCAAGTCCACAAGGAAGGGCCAATAAATGGTTTTTAACCCGGTAGTAAGTACTTGTGTACTCACCGTGGCAAAAATTACAATTCCAAGTAACATTCCCTCCCCCAGAAGCCTTTGAGACTGATTTCTGCACTTGTTTTTTAGTGACATACTTCCATAGGGGGTATTTCTTCTCACTAGCTTGTCTCCTTGCTACACCAGGGTCATATGCAGCCCTTGAAACAGCAGGAACACTAGCAGTAGCATTGGCACTTGAAATAGATGGAGAGCTTCCAGCACCTGATGAAGATAAGCTTTGTCTTTGAGCATTGGCATTCCCCCCTCTCTTCTGACCTCTACTTGCCATGATTTCTTGCTCAATGCTGACTCAAGGACTCAAAACCAAATCTGAAATGTTTAATGAAGTAGAGCAGCTGCAGCCTGCCAAGTTCCAACAAATAAAATGCCATTAGTTTACAAATTGCAAGTATTTCGTCAAACAGTTCCTTAACACATTCCCACAACCCTCCTTGTTGTTGATATAAATACTATGTTTGCTGCTTGTTTGCCTCAACTACCAACTTGCACGATCCATATATCAAGAAATCATAACATGATCAGGACATATGTCTTAAAAAACAAAGGACTGTGATGTGGTTAGCCTATTGGTTTGGCATGAGAACCCCTAAATTTGAAGTGAAATTTTTTGTCAAAAAAGGCCACCAGGTGCAAATAATGAGGTATTCAAAATTTCAGATTTGATCATTAGACATTCAGTAATGGCCAGAAATAAAACAAATGGACAGATTACAAGTTACAAGTTACAAGTTATTGGCAACCTCAAGAACCGTAAGCTAATTACTGTCCCTGGTTTCTATAAGCATAGCATATCCAGCCATGGTGTTAGGATCCTATGTTTTATATAATTTAATTCAATTGCTACCCACAAGCCACTGGAGAAAGCCCACTTCAGACTTAACATAACTGCAGAATTTGGACTCAAATCTAGATGCTCCAACAATTATTAATAGCTTTAAGGCGGGGTTTGCATAAATAGGAGGATGTCAGTTATATTACCAAAAAAAACCATTAATACTTCAAACAGATGTGCATTGTGTACACAGTCATAAAAGACACAGCCACTTGCAACCTCAAGAATGGCAAGCTAATTACAGTCCCAGCCTCCCAGGTTTCTATATGCATAGCAACTTACAACCCTTAAGGCTAATCGAGAAAAGAGAACCGCAGAGGTAAGAAGATTGCTGCCAGTCTATATCATTTATTAAATTATTTCTGACCTGGAAATGACTGTTTTGGACAGCAATAACAGTATTGAAGAGAATCAAGAGATCCTAAGTCACTGCCAGCCTGCCAGGAGGTCCGCGGCAATATCCTTGCACTTGCTCACTCGCTGCCAGCTGGTTGTTGGGTGTAGGAGGGTTGTTGACTGGTTGCCTGCTGCCAGGAGGTTCCGCCGTGAAGACACACAAAGACCCAACAATGAAATGTAACCCAAAAAAACAAAAAAAACCAATTTATTACCTCCCGTGGGCTCCCACACGAGGGATACGTGTCATAAAATCGCAACATGTGTCATAAAATCGTGGTACGGTCGGATTTCGTGTCTGGTACGGTCGGATTTCGTGTCCTCCACCTATGACACGTGTGGAATTCGTGTCCGGTACGTACCGTAGCGTGTCATCTCAATGACACTGTGGATACGGACACCTCGCCTAATATGGACGTGTCAGGTGACTTAGGCTGTAACTAATATGAGAGTATCACATATTAGCAATTCTGCCCTTCTGTTGGTGATCCAACTTGCAATGATTGTTTTAGCTTATCAAGGTCATGTCCATTGTTGACATTCAACAAAATTTCAAACACACTGTTGTAGCTACCCTTGTAGCTCCTGCTGCTACTCAAAACTGTTACCACTTGACTTCAAGTCTGTAATTAAGGGATTCCTGAATTCGTAGATGACACAATTTGAAATGATGAAATTTCTTTGTTGCCTTTAAACTGTAAACAATCTCTTCTTAAAGTAGATTGCAAGGTCGATCAATATTGGTTTTCTTTATGACCATTATGCTTGATAACAGGTCGGCCATTCTTGTCCTTAACTTATAAGTACCAACCAGTACAAGTTCCAAAACAGAGTTTTGTTAATGGCTCACAATCTGGTCTGTAATCTGATGATAGGATCGAATTATATATATGTTCAGAGAGGAAGAATACCAATCAATATTCTTAGCGATCTGTGGTGCTTGGAGTAGTCAACGTTAGCCCTTCAATTTGCCCTTATCACAACTTCAGATCTGTTGAAATTGAGCCTCATAACAGGCCCTAAAACTGCCCTTATCTCTGCCTCAAAAACTGCCCAAATGATTGACAAAGTTTGCTGAATTGTGGGTGACTTTGATGATGAACAATGGCTGAGTGTTAGGGTGTCCTTTTGTCCTTTTAAACTCTCCTCTCTCAGCACAATCCTTTTCCCACAGCCCTCGGCCTGCTACAGGAGGCTTACACAGCCCTTAACATTTCACAGTCTGCCCGCAAAAAAGGAAAACGATGCTCCTGTTGCCCTCGGACTGAGGTAATCCTTACACAGGACCTGTGGCAGCCTCAACATTCACTTCAGAAGGGTCCAACCCTTTCCTCATTACAGATCTGCTGTTAGGGTCTTACTACTACAGCCTTAATGGAACCTTTCCCTTGCCGCGGTCTTCATCTATGGTCTTCAACAGGGCTCGGCCAGGCCTACGGCCAACCTCAACCTTCACCAAGGATTTAAGAGGGGTCCGGCCTCAATATTTACCACAAAATTTTAAAGGAGAGGCCCGGCCCTCTTCTCTTTACACCTATGACAGATTGTTTTTGGCAGACCTTATCTCCCACTTTGATGTTCAATGATCTTCTTCAAGCCTGCTCTGATACCATGTTGAATTTTCAATGAGCTATGGCTCATGCATTTTCTTTAAATTTTTTGTTTAACTTTTACTTGAACCATAACTACTGCAACAAACCAAGATCACAAGAAGAATAACCATGCACAAGAACACAAAAAGTATCCTAGGAAACCCTTCTCAACAAGGGAAAAAAACCCAGCCAATCCTTTGCTATATTCTTCAAAAGAAAGACCTCCCACACCATCACCAAACCTAACACACAAGAGGGTGCTGTAATTCTCATAATTTCAGACCACAACTTTTGAAATCATGAGATGACACAATGATAAGTGTGTTTCCTCAATGGGGATTCACCGTTATTTATATAAAACTTATCACATCAAATGATGTGTCTATTGGCACAATGGGGCCGACCTCAATAACTCAAAATATAATTAATAATCACCATATTAATTATCTTTTACATCAATTATTTTTTACATTAATTATCTTTTACATTATGGTGGGGCTGACCTGTACCCTTTACATCACAAATAGGGTTACAGGTAAGTTTAACTCTTGGACAATATAACAAGGGATCTCATACACCCACTAGTGCTCAACCACTAGGGGCACATCCATTTGTGTTCAGCCATAGGGATGTTCACATCTCTATCTCACTGCGTCTCACAGGAGAACCACACTCACTAGTGCTCAACCACTAGGATCACGTTCACATGTGCTCAGCCACAGGCACGTCCAACTCAACAGATCTTCTTTCTCACTGCGTTACATAGGAGAATCATCTGGAGTATCACATCATCTCAACTCTCTGGACATAGGAGGCTAATACATCGTTTCATCTCTGTCTCAGAACGATACACCCAACTCATGGGCTTCTCCACACGTTCACTTGTGCTCAACCACATGCACGTCCAACTCAATAGATCTTCTTTTTCACTGCGTTACACAGGAGAATCATCTGGAGTATCACATCATCTCAACTCTCTGCACAGAGGAGAACAATAAACCCATCACATGGGCTCCTTCACCCCTCACAGGGGTACACATCATTCCATCTCCGTCTCAAAGAGGAACCACACACCCAACTCATGGGCTTCCTCACCCCACACAGGGGCACACAACGTTCCTTCTCCGTCTCAGAGAGGAACCACATACCCAACTCATGGGGATACCCAACTCATAGGCTTTCTCTCAGGTTGACTCACTCAGTCTGTGTCCTGGAGGATGTCTCACATAGCTGTAATCATCAACAGGAAGCTTATGTCGAGCACAAACATCTTGGACAAAAGGCTGCCTAGAAGATGAAAATCCATTTTAAGGATATGGGTACTAACTCTTCATTGTTGACCTCTTCTCTAATCGTCGCAAGTTGATCACGGAGTTTGGTAATCTTCATCAAATAACTAGCTACGATATTTGTCTTGCTTATCTATGTGGCTCTAAGATTATTACTTGGAATCATCTTTCGATTGATGTTCTAACTCTTATATAGAGTGCCAAAGCATCAAACATCTTCTTACTGGTTGTCTTTCTAATGATGTGAGGGATCAAGTGATTCTTCACTAAGTCAAGGATGACTCGCTCTGCCTTCGACATCTTCTTGTTATGCTCCACTAACAAAGCAACATCTCTAAGAAGTGTATCTTTCTTATCAACAAGATACCAAAGCTCATGGTCCTCCAAAATCATCTTTACCTGACACTTTCATGGAATGAAGTTGGAAGAGCCTTCCAATCTATTTTCTTATTTGAGAGTGACTGCAATCATACTGTTGTTATTGGAACACATTTCTAGACAAAATAGATCAACAAGCTAAAAAAACCTATCACAGGTCCCCTGTGCTTTTCTGAAGCATGGATTTCGGGCATCCCACCCTTGAAACCTTTTGACATTTCCCTATCCTAGGTAGAAGCCCTACTATCCATCCATGGATACCTAGAAGGCTTGAGAAAACATGCTCTAATACCATGTTTTCAGTACATGGTGATTAGACCTTGAATTATTAAATTTAGAGGACTAAAAAGACTTAAGGAACTTTGAAAATTGCTTCTAACGCTAGATCTAAAAAACAATTGTCGTCACTGAAAAGTATCGACAACTATATGAAAGGACTTGTAGCAGTCATAAAGTCATCTCTATTTTTCCTAATTAACTCAGTAAAGGAAAATAGTGCACACACTCTTGCTGGTAATTTGAAAAATTAAATAACCACACATGGAGGGGACCATGATTATTGGCATATATACACAGTGATAGGGTTTACAATGAGCATCGATCTATTTTAGGCACCTAGGTAGGAGTTCCCAACCTGCATTTAATGCATGTTCTAGGCACCTAGATGATTGTGCCAAAACTTAGAGTAGTTAATCTCATGCAATGCACCTGTCACCCTGTTCTTGGGATCAATGCGTTCCCCATCTAATTTTGAAAATTACTAATTGTGACAAAGTTAAACTGAATTTAGAAACAAAACTCCTAATCTAGAGATTACTGATTCTGGACAACATTTAATTTTAGAAATAACTAAAGGTTGACGCATGCATGCTTCAGGCATGCCTGTGTCCTCACTGGCCGCTAGAAAACTATTGTCCATGTCCTCATTGGCCACTAGAAAATTGTTGTGTGCCACTACTTTTTCTTCATTGCCGCACCATCTCTTTGACTTGCTGCATCCTTTGTTGGAATGCACCATCACTGTGGAGAACTACCATCAGAGCAACCAAGGTAAAATCTAGCATCGGGAACTTGAGGACTATTCATCCTCATCAAACTTTACATCCTTACTTTACCATTTTCGCTATGTCAAAATGTAGATCCAGTAAGCCTTGAATGTTTCACTATACCCAATAAAAATACCCTGGATACTTGAGGGTTCAAAGTTAGTTCTCTTCTTGTTAAGCACATGTAACATACCCATGGTGGGGCGTAAAAATTTCGTTTTCCTTAACTATTTCAAATCCTCCATTCGGGGTCTTTATCACCTTCTACTCGTCCAGAGCGTTCCAACCACGGTCTCCATGCTCAAAACCGAGCTCAGAATTGCCAGATAGACCTCTCCCAAGTTCCTTGGGTGTTCATTGGTTGGGGCCACGTGACTTTCACGTGGATCCAACTTAGTAAGCTCCATCCTGAGTCCTCCGATGTCTCGGAGCTTCTAGCATTCCAAAATCTATGGTAGAGATCCATTCCTCAACCAATCCAACGACTGGGCTTGATCCTTGACTAACTCACAGGCTAGCGGGGAATTCAGCGTTCGACCTTCGGATTGAAATGCAGGCCTAGCCCCTTCCCTCCATTTACACTCACATATGAACGTGGGATATGACCAGACGCCAAGACAACCACCGCGCGAATCCTCCGGAGTGGCAAATTTGCGAAGTTCACAATTTGATGCCGCGTGTCCTCAGAGAATTTGACGACCCTGATCCACTTCGGGACTCCAGGCTTCGACAGGTTCTCGAGTCTTCACCCACGCAAACCTCCGAAGTGAAATCCTTCTGGAGCGTCGGATATTCTGACACACGTCCTCCTCTATTAAACGGTCACAATGAACTTCGACGCTTCGGCCTTCGTGAGTTTTGGTGTCACCACACTCCTATCCTTCCGAAGCGGTCAATGTCGGGATGACTACGTCGTAGATCCGACGGCGAGGATAGGACCTGAAGGATCCCCAGATCTACAGTCCTAGTCATTCCGCGAATTCGGGCTTCGGGAGTTCTGCACTCTTCACCCTCGCTTCCCTCTGAAGTACCTTTTCTCTGAAGCACACGAATCTTCTGACACACGCCCTCCTCTATTCAACGGTCACGATGGACTCCGACGCTTCGACCTTCGGGAGTTCTCCATCCACGCGACCCCACTTTATTCGAAGTGGTTATCCTCCGAAACAAAGGATTTGCTGACACCTATCCTCTGTCGACGGACGACTCCGATGAACTCTGACGCTCTGGCCTTTGAGTGTTCTCCATCCACATGACCCCACTTTCTCCGAAGTGGTTATCCTTCGAAACGAAGGATCTGCTGACACCTGTCCTCTGTTGACGGAAGACTCTGATGAACTCCGACGCTTCGGCCTTCGGGAATCCTCGTGCCTTCACACTTCGATTCTCCTGGAGTCGGTCAGTGCTGGGCTGACCACAACCTAGATCTGATGGTCCGAATGTATCCACGTGACCCCAGAGATCTACGGCTTGTAACTTCCGCGCAAGGGTCTTGTTGTTAGGCCACTTTGAGATGGATACCTAGAAACCTCGTCTCTCGACACATGGGCTCCCATATGGTCTCGACGTTAATACTCATGTCCCCACGATCGAACAGTAGTGAGGGATCCTGAAGGATCCTTAGATCCATGGTCCACAGTGATTGCGGGGCCCCAATGTGCTCGCTCTTTATCAGAGGGCTCAATCTCCGCAATCAGAAAATTACTTGCCCAACTCGGTCTAATCGTGGTCGTTGATACTCTATCTTCATGAGATCAACGACGTTGGTGAATTGCGGGACGTGAACTAGCACGCCCGCTAATTTCACCGCCGCACTCTGTAATAATTCCTCACCATCGATCTCTGTTAACAGATCGAATGTTCACAGCGATTGCGGGGCCCAATCTCCGAAATTTGGGAAGTGCTCGACCGACTTTGTCTAATCGAGGCCGTTGATCTTCCATCCCCAACGAGAACAACGACATTGGTGAATTACGGGCCGAGAACTAGCATGTCCGCTAATTTTACCTTTGCACTCCGCAATGATTCCCAACCATCGATCTAATCGAGCGACTGATGTTGATTCGTTAATTCTAGTGGGTCTCTGAGTCGATCTGACGAATGTGATGGGTTTTCCTCTCGATGAAAGGTTCACATCCATCTCCTCTGTCAGGTTCCTGATTCCTGTATGACACTTGGGCTATGAGCTCTACCCTTAGCCGGGTTTTGACTAAGGTCGTGGGCGCGAATTCAAGGCCTCTCAGACTTCTGGTCTGAAGGAGACGCCTCCCTAACTTACAAAACTTTAAGTTCTGAAACAGGGCAAGGTAAACTCGTGAGGTTACCGAGACGGTAGCAGTGCCAAGAGTCCTGCTTCGACTTCAGGGTTGTGAGGTAGCTCTCTGGAGAAAACACCTTCGAGAGTTAATTGGAGCATACGGGCCACCCCTGAGCTAGACCACGATGCTTTTAGATTGACTCTCTTCTTTCGGCACATAAATAGATAGGGACGAAGGTTACTCTCCTTCTCCCGACTCAGTCTCTATTTCCCGCGATCAGAACATACTCTTTTCACAGTTCTTCCTTGAACTCGAGAGATCAATCTCTCGTCTCTGCACTCTTCGTAGGCCCCTCTCTCCGACCCCCCATGCTTTCCTTTCTTTCCTTTCCGAACAAGATTGCGTGCGGCCCGACTTCCTAGTCCGTGGTTAGGTCTGGAAGCCTTACAGATGGGCGGTCCACCCCATCCCCTCATTAACTCTTGAGGAGGTCTTCCCACCTACCAGCCTGACTGTAATTCATTCTTGGGTCAGAGGGTTGTTCTGATCTTGAGCAATTAAATCCAACAAAGTACTGGTTCGGTGGAGGTTAATGCAACCATTCCTGGTCCCCTCCACCATCTTTTCATAGCATTCGTGGTCTCTCTTAGCACATCCCCTTTCCAACAGTCATTCAACACGTATCCATTTTCTATTAATATAACAAAATTTATATTCATCGACCTTTTATACAAAGGTCCATCAAATAAAACATTCACACCTTTGAGTTTTCCATAGTTTCTTGGATAATATAGTTATATTTACAAACTGGGGGAAACAGGGTGTTACAATTCCCTCCCCCTTAAAGGAACATCGTCCTCGATGTTCTATCTGTCAACGTGATATGTATATACAGGAGTAAACAAAATCGGATATGCTTGTATCATGGCATCCTTGATTTCCCACGTAGCCTCATTTGGGCCAAAGTGTTTCCACTGCACCTTGACCTGTGCAATGGTTCGGTACCTGAGTGAGGTTTCCTTCTTGTCTAGTTTGCATTGAGGTTCTGGCAGGAATTCTCCCTCCGGCTCCACTTGGATCACAGACCAATCAATTATCTGATTAGAATCGTGTACATATTTCTTCAATAATGAAACATGGAAAACATTATGTGCCTTTATTGTGGGAGGGAGTGCTAGCCTATAGGCTACAGGTCCCAGTCTATTTAAGACTTCAAAGGGTCCACAATACCGAGGTGCCAGCTTGGCACAAGCTCCCATTCATAGGGAACTCTTTCTGGGTCTAACTCTGAGATAGACATGGTCTCCTGTCTTGAACTCTGGGGGTTCTATTTCGATTGGCGTAGCTCTTCTGTCTATCCTGAGCAATTTTCAGATTTTGTTTTATCTGAATCACTTGTTGCTCCATTTCTTCCAGCATGTCTAATCCGTTTGAAACTCTATCCACTGGATTACTCCAGCTGATGGGAATTTTGCACTGTCTACCATAGAGGGCTTCAAACGGACTCATGTTTAGTGACTCTTGATAACCGTTGTTGTAGGCAAACTCTACCAATGGCAGGTAGTCTTCCCACTTCTTAGGCTGATGCATTACATGCATCTTTAACATGTCTTCTAATATTTGGTTTACTCTTTTTGTCTGTCCATCAGTTTGGTGGTGATAGGCTGTGCTAAACAAAAGTTTAGTCTCAAGACCAGACATCAAGGATTTCCAAAAGCTTGAAGTGAATTTTATGTCTCTGTCGGATATAATCTCTCTAGGCATGCCATGTATTCTGAATATCTCCTTCATGAAGACGTTGGCAATATCTATTGCCTTGCAAGTCGACTTGACAGGAACGAAGTGAGAAGACTTACTCAATTTCTCCACCACTTCCATGATGGCATCATTTTGCTTAGTCGATCTTGGTAATCCGGTGATGAAATCCATGGAAATGGTTTCCCATTTCCATTCTGGAATTGGTAGAGGCTGTAACAACCCTGCTGGGTGCCGATGTTCTGCCTTAACTTGTTGGCATTCTAGGCACTTAGCTAGATAGTCGTATTTGGAGGAGTAGGAGAACGTACTCGTGAAGGGAATGATCTTTACATGGAAATGAAAGAATCGAGAGTAATTGATGAACAAAACATCTCAGAATCAAAAGTGGCTCTAGTCTATGGTCAGATGAATGAACCACCAGGAGCTCGTATGAGAGTCGGTTTAACTGCTCTAACCATGGCCGAATATTTTCGAGATGTCAATGAGAAAGACGTACTATCATTTATTGATAACATCTTCCGCATATGGTCTCTTGTGTAGTTCATCCATTATGAACCTCTTCAAGTCGTCACAGCTTGGAATATACAATCTGTTTCTGTAGGTCAGCAAGCCTTCATCGAGCATCTGATAGCCTTCATACTTTAGCCCTGTAGGCTCTTGACTTAGGTATGAGGTCACGGTCTTGAAGAATGCATCTGTTTCTTGTGCATTCCTGATTCTTTCCCCGACATCCATTTCACAGGTGCTTACTGCCGCCAGGTGAATCGTTTTCACACTTCTGCTAAGGGCATCTGCCACCCTATTTTCCTTCCCTTTGATGTGTTTGATTTCGAAATCGAACTCACTAAGGAGAGCCATCCACCTAGCTTGTCTAGCATTGAGTTTTTGTTGATCAAACATGTGCCTCAACCCACAGTGGTCTGTCATAACTACAAATCTCCTACCCAGGAGGTAATGCCTCCACATTTTTAAAGCATGCTCTACGGAAGCCAACTCTAGATCATGGGTCACATAATTGATTTCATGCTCATTTAATTTCCTGGACGCGTAGCAAATTACACGTCCCTCTTGCATAAGGACTCCTCCGAGTCCTTCCTTGCAGGCATTTATACACACGAGGAAGTCATTATCAGGGTCCACAATCTTTAGCACGGGCGCATGGGTCAGAAGGTATTTCAGTTCCTGAAACCTTTCTTCACATTCTACTGTCCAAGTGAATTTAACCCCCTTTTTCTGGAGGGCAGTGATTGGACAACCAATCTTGGAAAATCCTTTTATAAACCTTCTAAAATATCTTGCTAAGCCCATAAAGGATCTGGTATTAGATACATCTTTTGGGGTAGGCCATTCCATAATAGATATGATCTTGTCAGGGTCTACCGCCACCCCTTCTTCAGAAATGACATGGCCCGAGTAATGCACTTGCTTCTGGAAAAAGTCACACTTGCTAAGCTTAGCGTAGAGCTGATGCTCTCTTAGTACTTGAAGTACTAGTCTAAGATGGTCTTCATGCTCTTCTCTGTTCTTGGAGTAGATTAAGATATCATCAATGAAAACCAATACAAATCTGTCTAGGAATTTGCTGAGTACATGGTTCATCAAGCACATAAAAGTGGCGGGGGCATTGGTTAGTCCAAATGGCACCACCACAAATTCATAGTGACCATACCTTGTCCTGAAGGCTGTTTTGTGGATGTCTTCATCCTTGATTCGGACTTGATGGTATCCAGACCTCAAGTCAATCTTTGAGAAAATGGAAGCACCCCTTAATTGGTCGAACAAGTCATCGATTCTTGGTAAGGGGTACTTATTCTTTATGGTTGTCTTATTGAGCTGTCTATAATCTATGCACAGTCGGAGTGTGCCATCTTTCTTTTTCACAAACAAGGCTGGTGCTCCCCATGGAGACACACTGGGTCGGATGTAGCCTTTGTCCATCATTTCCTTTAGCTGTAGCTTGAGCTCAACTAGCTCGGGTGTACTCATCCTATAGGGTGTCTTAGACACTGCCACTGCTCCTGGTGCAAGTTCTATCGAGAAGTCAATGTCTCTTCTCGGAGGTATATCCGATACCTCTTCTAGAAACACGTCTCTATACTTTCTTAATATGGGGTGGTCCTCTAGGTTTGGTTTGTCATCCTCAATAGATTCCAACACCTGTATTGCATATAGGGGACATCCCTTTCTGCGATACTTTTTCATTTGAAGGGCTGATATTTCTGCAATAATTTTTCACTGAGACATGTTTCTGAATCCCTTGGAGGGTCATCTTTCCCCCTTCTTCATTTACGCATTCTAGAGTTTTATGATAACAGTCCAACTTAGTTTTATAAGCAGCCAACCAATCCATACCAATCAACAAGTCATAAGATCCTAGGGGAAGTATGTTAAGGGTCGCTTGGGTGGCCAACCCATCCATGATGAATTGGCAAGCTGGTAAGACCCCTGTTACTTTTCTTTTGGTTCCAGTGGCTAGCTGTACCAACCATGGCTTAACATGTCTTAACTGGTTGCAGTTTACACTTATCAACAGTCTGATGGGCCACATAACTTAAATTAGAACTAGGGTCAATTAAAATAGAAACTAGACGATTGGTGATCATACCTTCCATCTCCACCATTGAAGCTTGGTGGTCGGCTTGTTTATTATCCAAAGCCGTATAAATCCGTGGCATGCTCCTAGCCACATCATTGACTGTGATAGCTTCTTGGATGTTGTAAATTTTCCTATTGTTTTGCTGTCTGTGTCGGAAATCCCTCAGCCGATGTTCTTCTCTGCAACCCCAACATTTCAAGGGTTCCCTCTTTGGGTTATTAGTCTTTCTTGGGGTTGATCCAAAAGGTTTATTTCCACTCTGGGAGGGGAAATTCTGCAGGTACACACTTCGGGTAGGAAGGCTCATCTTTGAATCCTTCCTATAGTTCTTAAACCTTGAGGATTTAAATCCCTTCTTCTTGAACCCCGAACTACTCTTCTTCTTCTAGTCCTCGCGAGGTTCTGTATGATGCCCAAACTGTTCATAACAATACCTTGCCTTCCGGATAGTGTCTTCTAAGGTCTTTGGCTCGTCAAACTCAATCCTGTTTCGGTAGGTTTGAGGTAACTCATTGATAAATCGTTGGACTTTTTACCTTTTCATTTTTTATGTAGGGTACATACCTTAACAACTCAAGGAATTTATTGATATATTCCTCTATGTTGAGCTGTCCCAGCTTGAGTTCATAGAACTCCTTAGTCTTCCCGTCGAAATATTTCTCTGACAGATACTTCTTCTTGAAGTGTTTCTCAAACTATTTCCATGATAAGTCATTTTCATGGATTCCTTTCACATTCTTAAGATCTTCCCACCAAATGGAAGCCTTTCCATTCAAGTTGAAGATGGCTATTCGAGCCTTCAAATTTTTAGAATAGTCATGAACTCTAAAGTACTTCTTTAAACAAGCAGTCGAGCTTCTGCCTCTTCCCCTTTCTCGATCTCTCCATTGAAAGAGGGTGGTTTGACTTTCTTGAACTATTCAGGGTCATGACTTTTGGAATGCTTCCATTTCTTTCCTTTCCTTTGAGAATGTGAGCTAGTTTTTCTACTAGAAGATCCCTCGGAGTTGCCAGTTCCCTTTCTAGAGGACTCTCCCGATGAGCGTCCCCTGCCTCCAGGGTGGGACTTCCTCGAGGTACTTCTCCCTGTGTGGCCACTTATGGGACCACGTTTTCGTATTTCAGGTGGACTTTGACTCCTCTCTATATGTCGTCGGTTCACATGACTAGTTGCAAGTCCATGCTGCAGCTGCCTCTGTATATCAGATAAGCTCCGCAACAAGACTGCATTGATTTTCGTTTGTTTTTCTTGCTCCTTTATCAAACTCTCGTTGTCAGCCTTGCAACTCTGTAATTCGGCCATAAGGCTCCTTACAGTTTCAGCTAGATCTAGAGGGGTCTCCACCCCCCTCCTCTCGTCAGACTCTTTGTCTCTATTGTGGGAGCCATCCCCCACTTCATGGCGCGTCACCATCCTTTATGCTTGTGGTTTCCCGTGATTCACTGACTGCTGGATTGCTGACAAAACACTTACTGTTAGCCAACAATCTATTAGTTTTTGAACAACATACAATTCAAATTTCTTAAATACACACAGTAGGAAGTTTTATTCTTTCCCTCAATAAAAGTTTAACCAGACTCTTTAGGGAAGTAGTAAGATAAGGTGTTACCCTTAAAATTTACTTTAAACATGATTTTTAAATGACTCATCCTTGAGCCCAAGCAGGCCAAGTGTTGTAACCATGGTTTGATACCAATTTGTAACATACCCATGGTGGGGCGTAAAAAATTCTTTTTCCTTAACTATCTCAAATCCTCCATTCGGGGTCTTTATCACCTTCTACTCGTCTAGAGAGTTCCAACCACGGTCTCCATGCTCAAAATTGAGCTCAGAACTAGCAGATAAACCTCTTCCAAGTTCTTTGGGTGTTCATTGGTCGGGGGCACGCGACTTTCACGTGGATCCAACTCAATAAGGTCCATCCCGAGTCCTCCAGGAGCTTCCAGCATTCCAAAATCTACGGTAGAGATCCATTTCCCAACCAATCCAATGACTGGGCTTGATCCTCGGCTAACTCATAGGCTAGCAGGGAATTCAGCATTCGACCTTCGGATTGAAATACGGGCCTAGCCCCTTCCCTCCATCTACACTCGCATATGACCGCGGGCTTATGACCAGATGCCAAGTCAACAGGCGCCAAGACAACCACCATGCGAATCCTTTGGAGTGGCAAATTTGCGAAGTTCACAATCCAACGCCGCGTGTCATCAGAGAATTTGACGGCCCTGATCCACTTCGGGACTGTGGGCTTCGGCAGGTTCTCGAGTCTTCACCCACGCAAACCTTCGGAGTGAAATCCTTCTGGAGCGTCGGATATTCTGGCACGTGTCCTCCTTTATTAAACAATCATGATGAACTTTGATGCTTCGGCCTTCGGGAGTTTTGGTGTCACCACACTCCTATCCTTCCGAAGCGGTCAACGCCGGGATGACTATGTCGTAGATCCGACGGCTAGGATAGGACCCGAAGGATCCCCAGATCTACAGTCCTAGTCACTCCGCGAATTCGAGCTTCTGGAGTTCTGCACACTCCACACTCGCTTCCCTCCAAAGTACCTTTCCTTCGAAGCACACAGATATTCTGACACGTGCCCTCCTTTATTCAACGGTCACGATGGACTCCGACGCTTCGGCCTTCGGGAGTTATCCATCCACGCGACCCCACTTTATCAGAAGTGGTTATCCTCCGAAACGAAGGATCTGCTGACACCTGTCCTCTGTTGACGGACGACTCTGATGAACTCCAACGCTCCGGCCTTCTGGAGTTCTCCATCCACGCGACCCCACTTTCTCCGAAGTGGTTATCCTCCGAAACGAAGGATCTGTTGATACCCGCCCTCTGTTGACGGACGACTCCGATGAACTCCAACGCTCCGGCCTTCGGGAATCCTCGTGCCTTCACACTTAGATTCTTCTGGAGTCGGTCAGCGCCGGGCTGACCACAACCTAGATCTGACGGTCCGAGGGTATCCATGTGACCCCAAAGATGTATTGCTTGTAACTTCTGCTCAAGGGTCCCGTTGTTAGGCCACTCCGAGAGGGATACCTGGCAACCTCGTCTCTCGACACATGGGCTCCCACATGGTCTCGGCGTTAATACTCACGTCCCCACGATCGAACGGTAGCGAGGGATACTGAAGGATCTTTAGTTCCACGGTCCACAATGATTGCGGGGCCCCAACGTGCTCGTTCTTTATCGGAGGGCTCAATCTCCGCAATCAGAAAAGTACTCACCCAACTCGGTCTAATTGTGGTCGTTGATCCTCTATCTCGACGAAATCAACGACGTTGGTGAATTGCGGGCCGTGAACTAGCACGTCCGCTAATTTCACCTCTGCGCTCCGCAATGATTCGTCACCATCGATCTCCGTTCACAGATTGACGGTTCACAGCGATTGCGGGTCCCAATCTCCGAAATTTGGGAATTGCTCGCCCGACTCTGTCTAATCGAGGTCGTTGATCTTCCATCTCCAACGAGAGCAATGACATTGGTGAGTTGCGGGCGGAGAACCAACATGTCCGCTAATTTCACCATTGCACTCCGCAATGATTCCCAACCATCGATCTAATCGAGCGACAAATGTTGATTCGTTAATTCCAGTGGGTCTCTGGGTCGATCTGACGATTGTGATGGGTTTTCCTCTTGATGAACGGTTCGCATCCATCTCCTCTGTCGGGTTCCTGATTCCTTTATGACTCTTGGGCTATGAGTTCTACCCTTAGCCGAGTTTTGACTAAGGTCGTGGGCGCGAATTCAAGGCCTCTCAGATTTTTGGTTTGAAGGAGACGCCTCCCTAACTTACATAACTTTAAGTTCTGAAACAGGGCAAGGTAAACTCGTGAGGTTATCGAGACGGTAGCAGTGCCAAGAGGCCTGCTCCGACTCCGGGGCTGTGAGGTAGCTCTCTGGGGAAAACACCTTCGAGAGTTAAACTGGAGCATACGGGAAGAGCAGAAGTATAAGTTCTCAAAGAATCCAACGTATATACATAATTTAACCTTTTCAATGCAAAAATCATTTATAGATATGTAAATACATGCATGCAACCATTAAATCTCAATTCAACGTATAAAGTATGGAAACACTTATCAGAACCAGATAACGTGAAGCGACTGCTGGAAGGGGTGCCCGTTTCCACCCAACCATAGGCTTAGTCACTCGTAACGAATTTACCACTAGCCACCCCCGAGCTAGACCACGATGCTTTTAGATTGACTCTCTTCTTCCGGCACAGAAATAGATAGGGACGAAGGTTACTCTCCTTCTCCCGACTCAGTCTCTATTTCCCGCGATCAAAACATACTCTTTTCACAGTTCGTCCTCGAACCCGAGAGATCGGTCTCTCGTCTCTGCACTCTTCGCAGGCCCCTCTCTCCGACCTCTCACGCTTTCCTTTCTTGCCTTTCCCAGCAAGATTGCCAGTCCGTGGTTAGGTCTGGAAGCCTTACAGATGGGAGGTCCGCCCCATCCCCTCATTAACTCTTGAGGAGGTCTTCCCACCTACCAGCCTGACTGTAATTCATTCCTGGGTCAGAGGGTTGTTCTGATCCTAAGCAATTAAATCCAGCAAAGTACTGGTTCGGTGGAGGTTAACACAATCATTCCTGGTCCCCTCCACCATCTTTTCATAGCATTCGTGGTCTCTCTTAGCACATCCCCTTTCTAGCAGTCATGCAACACGTATCCATTTTCTATTAAAATAACAGAATTTACATTCATCGACCTTTTATACAAAGGTCCATCAAATCAAACATTCACACCTTTGAGTTTTCCATAGTTTCTTGGATAATATAGTTATATTTACAAACTGGGGGAAACAGGGTGTTACAAGTTACAACACATGAATATAAATAGGACAACCAAATACACAAAAGTGAGATACTTGTGATTTCTCACTAGTAAAGGCCTCCTTTGGTGTCTTGTGATTTAATGACTTATGAGGACATCAATTTTGCTCAACACTTAGAAGTTTGTATTGTCTCGTATCATCCACCATAACAACATCAAGAACCGAGAACTATGCGAATACAACATAAGCTAGAGCAAGACATAAAGCCCTTCCATAATTACGCTTTGAGAACAAAGCATTTCAAAAGGGGGAGAGAATGTAATAAACAAATATATATATATATATATATATATATAATCAAATATTAACAATTATTAGTAATCTATAACTAATATAAAATGAAGAGACACCTTCCTAATGAAAGGTCACGTCTCTTAGGAAAGGGCACCCCTGCGTGGGTATATATATGGCTCTCATTCTCATTTATACTATACTATTGATATCATTTTAGTCATATATTTATTGTATATATTGTTATCCACATGGATTTCTACATTGTATTCCAACTATTTTGGATATAATTGGTGAGCCAGATTTGGTTGTCACAGTCACTTGCTCCATAGATAAGGTTGCTTGAGTGGTGAAGGGGTCGTACTTGGTCTTGAGCTGTACCCTTGAGGCCTTCATGTTGCTTTCCAGATCTTTAGTGTCATTGAACAAGGCATCCGAGTCAGTTGATTTTCTTTCTCTCAAATATAAGGCAAAGTGAGCTTTGAAAGCAACTGCCTACAACTGATCCAAAATGGATCCGAACTAGTGAATGGTTGTAAGACTCAGTACTTGTAAGCTATTTCGATAGTTTATGAAGGTTAGACAAACTATGAAAAACAATGCAAATGTAAAAAGTGAATAAAACAACAGAGAAAAATAGAGACTTTAATGAAAAGAAAAAAAATAAGATAGGAGAGAATAGGTTGAAGAATGGGAAACGAAAGGTTAGCCTGTTGACCTTCCCATTACCCCAAATCTCTCTATTTCCTTTTGTAGTTTCACTCTCAAAGGGTCTTTTGGCCAAGGAGATAAGGAGGATAGATTGAGCATAGGCTGCGTTGTACCAAAGATTCATGAAGTAGACTGAGCATCCATTCGAAGATGGTTTTCCCATTTCGGTTTCCAGGGTATGGTGTCCATTGTTTCTTGAATTGCTTTGAGATTTCTATGTGATTGTGTTCTATGTATTCATGTTTTAGTTTTAATGGCTACTAATGAATAGTGGGAGTGCAAATGAGAAGATATATAACCATACTTGTGGATTTATTGGATTATTGATTTTCCTTGTCTAATAGAGAGTATAACAACTCTATTACTACCACCAAAGGATGCATTTCTGGGCCCAAAGATCGAAGGTTGTCTTCTCAGAGCTGTTTCACCTCTATAGGAGTTTCTAATTTGGTTCAATTTTGGCTATTGAGTGAATATCTCTTTCCTATAGGCTCATATTTCCCCCATAGTCATCATTTTTACTCTCCCTTGGTCGATTGGATTTTCTCTCTGGTCAACTTTTTAATTATCCCTGTTGATTCTTCTACCTGCGTCAACTTAATTTCTTTCTAAGTCGACTTAATTTTATTCCGTGGGCATTTTCTCTCAAATTGGCTTCTATTTGCATGGGGTGATCTCGGAGAGGAATCTTTCAAATTTCATTAAATTTCATCAAATAGTATCAACCTCGACTCTTCCTTCATAGACTACAACTTTAGCACTTGTATGGCCTCCATTTGTACTAGCTAGCTCCTTGGTATCATTATGATTCACAATCAAATGTGTATGGCAGTCATCACAAGCAAAATCACCATGGATTACTATTTCGGGGTTGAGGGCTTTCTCTCCCTCATGTGTTCTCTCCATCCTCCATCTGAGAGTGCAACACTCAATTAAATTATACATGAAGGATGATCACATTTCACATCAAGAAGGTCAAAACCTGTTGCTATCAATTCGATCTCATTTGGGAAGCAGTGAGAATATTAATGAAGACACTTGGAAGAGATGGTTGCAACTATTCATGTTGTGATAGTGCTAGACTCGCACAAGTTTGATGCCAAGAACTATATAGTTTGAAATTTTAAAGCTAGAAGCAAGAAAGCTTTACTAATAATGTTATATTTGCTTGTTCGATTGTTTCTACATGGCCTAATTCTATGTCATTTTCTAATAAGAAATTTTAATTTGATAAAAGTATTGGATCAAAGTTTGATTTCATATACATAGCACTCCTTTGCTTAATAGGCAATGGTGGTGCTATTTCCACATTTTGTAATGCTTAATTTGGATGTCTATCATGTAATCTTTCAGGTTTTGTATCCAATTTAAATTATGCATATTCTTACTCATCTATAATTTTCCTTTATTAATTTAATCTCATCTTGTAACTATGTTATTTTGAAGTCTTTATGTTTTTGTATTCATCGTAGAGAACTAATTTTTGTTGTTTATGCATTTTAGCAAATCAATTTCTTATACCTGGTGCCACAATAGCTACAATTGTGATGCTTGGTGTGCTTCATGCTCGCCGCCTTTACGAGGATAAAAAGGTGAGATTCTTTTTAAAGAGAGAGACACTATCTTCTTAGACTAAAGAATTCTTTAGGTTTAATTTGTGATTTGTCATTACCATGCATCATGTGCATATAATGATGTTTGGTTGTTTTTGCAGAACCATTTTAAATTCTATATAGAAGTTTTGTACCTCTACAATATTGTATTGTTGTTCATAAATAATAGATTTGAAATAATCTCAACCTTCTACTCACAACTTTTATGTAAATGAAATTGATTGCATAACAACATAACAAGCAAGAACTTTAAACCAGAAAGGAATCTGATTTAATGCACATGCCATAATTTGTTTTTTTTTTCCAAGGAAAACTTCCTCGGGTAAACCCTCCGGATTCTTCCTCACATTCCATGAATGACACTCGCAGTAAATGCTGTCGGCAAACAACATATACGCCTAATCCCAGGGGACCTAGGTGAAATTGACCTCTTATCCTCCTTGGCCATCATGACTTTGGCATGGCAAGTCAAATCACTTGAGCTAACCCTTGGGGCTAACTTGCCACAATTGTTTGTTTATTTTAACTATATATTTATCTTTTCTAGCTTGGTGTAAGTGTGCATGCTTGTGCTTATGTCCACTTCTTTGAGAAGATACTTGTTTGTTTATTTATGATGCAGTTTTTGAAAATTCTAATTAGAAGTTTGAATCTGATTTAGTGTACATGTCACAATTTTTTTTTCCATGGAAAACTTCCTTAGGGAAATCCTCTAGGTGCTATCTCACATTTCATGAATGACGCCCGGGATAAATGCCACCAATGGACAACATGTACGTTTAACCCCGAGGGAGCCAAGTGGATTCGACCTCTTGACTTCCTTGACCATTACGACTTTGGTATGGTAAGTCAAACCACTTGAGCTAACCCTTGTGGCTAACATGCCATGATTGTTTGTTTATTTAAATATGTATTTATTTTTCCAACTTGTTGTAAGTGTGCATGCTCGTGCTTATGCCTACTTTGAGAAGACAATTGTTTGCTTATTGGGGCTGACATGCCACATTTGTTTTTTTAAACTATGTATTTATTTTTTCTAGCTAGGTGTAATTTTGCATGCTTGTGCTTATGTCTACTTCTTTGAGAAGAGGCTTTCACTAGAGTCCATGTGGTTTTGTAGCTTGGGATGTGGGTGCAAGTAGAAGCCTCAATTTATTTTTTTCATGTGGTTCACAACACCGGGTATCGGTGCTCGCTACATCCACGAACCCCCCCCCCGAAATTCTAGAGAGAACATAGGGAGGTCGAGTATTTTCGGAATATTGGGGGCTCAACAATAAGAGCATCTTATAAACCCATTTAATGGTACAACATGTCACTCACACGGAATTGAACCTGAGTGGGGAGGGTAACAATCATTCCTCCCAACCACCCAAGCTACATCCAATGGATGACAAAAGCCTCAATTTATTTTTAAGTTGATAACATTAATTATTTAAATTTTAGACTATTTAGTTGCCCACACTTGTTAATTAATTTTGGCATCAAGCTTTGGATCCTCTCGATTTTCTATTTCAATACATTTGAAATACTCTCATACATTGTCATTATTCCAACCTCTTGCATGGGGAGTTAGAAGCAACTTCATCAAATTGGTTAGTGATGATCAGAGATATAAGGTATCAATATCATGCTTGAGAAACTTACATTGTAATTCTCAATGTCTTTAGATTTGTAGATGTCATCATGTACTACGCATGGGCTAAAGAAGTGACAAGAGGTGGTTCTTTGTGAGGCTTGATATGGCGGTTGGTTAGGTAGAGTATACATGTTGGAATCACTAGATAAACAAATATAATGGTTGAGTTTAGGAGGTCTTGTGAAGTTGAAAAGGTCTTTGGTAGTTTGTGTTTTCTCTCAACTACCACAGCAACTCTACTTGTTGGAATTTCTCAAAAAATGGTTTTTAATGAAAATTTGGAAATTTCACCTCAACCTTGAGATTTCCCGGATATATTTCTTGTGAACTTTCAGCCTTATGGCTGAATATGAATTATAAATTATGGTAGTAGATATTTCACTTCTGTCCAACCAGTACACAAGGCAGCCCAAGAAAATAAACACTGAACAAATGTACTTTAAGGAAAATATTTCTCCAGCCCTTAGGGCACTATTCCCAACGTATAACAGACTTAAAAATTACTTATTACAACACATTTGGGGGCACATTGCACAATTGTCATCACTTTATGCATATTTTGATGAGGTCATCCTACTCCTTGAAGAGTTGGTTGGACTCTGTGATTTGGCATATGATCCATGGCTTATTTGATTCATTCCTACTTGGGTCTTCCCCTCGACAGATGTCCTCAGGCTTTATTGGTTTACACATGCTATTTGAAGGAGTGCCTTGCACACATGTTGAGGACATCCACCTTGGAAGAGGCACATATCCATTTGAGAAGGTTGCTTGTACTCATGTCTATCCATTGTTCACTCATTGATGAAGCGCTCCACCTTTGGAGGTTACATGGCACACTTTCTCTTGCTTGTTGATGGGACTTCTCACCTTGGGAGAAGTGTTTTGCACACATGTGGAGGTGTGTTGTTGGAGGCCATCCCTTCTTTCATGGAGATGGTTGTGGATATTTCACATATTGAGGCCTTGTACCATGGATTCATTTGCTTGATTTAAGGAGGATGTCCACCCTTACTCAATTTTTCATGCCATTATTGTTAATATTATGGTAGTTGTGGGAGGTATTTACCTAATACCAATGCTGTATATGTCGTGTCGGGGAAAGTGTCGGCGAGGATCCAGAAGAGATCATCTCGGCGGCATCGGCGGAAAATGTCGGAATATGTCGGAATATGTCGGCAAGACCTCAAAAAAATACAAAAACAATCATTTTTTTCAATTTTTTCAATTTTTTAAACTTGTAAAGCAACAACAACATCAAATAAACACTTTTCTACATCAATATGAAAATACAACCAATAAATAAGATGCATAAGATGTGAAGTGGTCACATATTGTTACTAAACTGAAAATTCTGAAACATGTTCCTGATAGGATGATAGTAGATACAAAATCACATCAACTGATCAAAATAAATGTATCTCATGAGGTGAATCATCATGAGGCATCTAGATACTAAATAGTACATGATAAAATGAAAATGATAGATCATAGGAATCCAAATCATTGATTCCCTCTATGTT
>JASDQU010104293.1:386552-423149 GCA_032191745.1 Picea mariana
GTACTGCTCGTCCCCCCTCAGAGGCACTTGTTCCACTGCCTCTATTTGCAATGGTACGTGCAAGTTCTTTTTTGCAAGCCTTGATCGCATCCCTCTTATTAGCCATATCAATGAGTGATTGGTTTGCAATACGCACAATTTCCGGGGTACTTTCTGGGCAAGGATCCACATCAAACCCAGGGATTTTGGCAAGGTGGTATTTCAAGCGGCTAATTCCGGCAAAAATCTTTTTGCCGCAAAGATTGCATGTCAATACTTGTCTATTGGGAAGTTGCATTGGTTCACCATACACCCACATTGGATCCAATGCCTTCAGCATTTTCTTTAGATGAAAATATTAAACCTATGGCACAAAAAAAAACCAAAATAAACACACCATAATGCAAAGGTTAAATAATTATTAATAAGAGATAGATGAATTAGAAATTTAGAATGATTGAATCTTCCATTGAAAAACAATAAGAAGAGGCACATTGCACAATGCAAACCCTAGCCTAACTCTAAAAATAAAAAAAAGAAAGTTCAAATCTTCAAACAAATGAAAAAAAAAACGTTTTTGATCATACCTGGAAATCTTGATCTCTTCGCTGGCGCTAATGGAAGCAAAATCCTTGGCTTTCTCCTCCTTGGATAGATGCACAATGGTTTTCCTCACACCTCTCTTGCTCTCTCACACTTCACAAGTGAAATAGAAAACAAAAATAGCTACCCGCGAGCTTTAAAAGCCCTCACGCATTTTAGTTTTGGCAAAAAATTGGAGCAGGCCGACACTTTCCATCGACTCGCGGGTTAATGGGAAAGTGTCGCGGGTTAATGATAGTGTCGCGACACATTGAAAGTGTCGAAAATGTCGCGACATTTTAAAACGAAAATTTCAGCAAGGTTAAAATTTTGGGAAATGTCGCGACTTAAACGTTATATCGCCGACATATTCAACAGTGGTATTTACCTCTACATGTGAACCTGACAAGAATAGAAGACTCCGGGAAGCAAGAGAAACCCTAATGAATTGGCTAATAACCCTAGAAGCCTTGTCGGCTCAAGAATATAATTTATATTAGGCTATTAGCCTCCAAGAGAAGAAGTCGACCAGAATTAATAATAATATATTGAACAGACACATATCCAGAAAGAGAAGTCGGCCCCAGTAAAATGGCAGGATTACTATAAATACAGGGTGCCAATTCTCATTTGTAGCATCTCAGCAGTTGCAGACAGAGCCTGTTCTGCGCAGCAGTTTCCCAGTTGGTGCGCACTGCAGTTGCAGTCTGGTGCACAGGTTTGGAGGAGGGTTGTAGGTGCAATTGCGGTAGCAGCTAGTTTCAGTATTGGCTTGGATATCTCTTGGCTAGGGTTTGGAACATCTGATCAGTCTTTTGTGATGCGCTATCCTTGGGGATTGATGCTCTACTCTTTGTTTGGCTATCTAGCCTAGGGTTTGCTTCCAGAGGAATTCTCAGGTCAAGGTTAAGGTGCTCGGAGGGAGGCTTCGGCCTGTGGTTGGGTGATGAGGGTATCGTCAATGGTAAAACGAGCACACCATCTTCTATATTCTAACAATTATTGTGGGACGTAACCCTTCGAGACCTCACATATGCTATCTTTGAGGGTGTTGACTTGGTGCATGCTTTCTGAGGATGATGATGTCCACTTTAGAGGTTACATTGCACATCTTCTCATCCTTATTGATGGGACGACTCACCTTGGGATGGGCTTTTATGGTCCAAACCCTCATATTTAGAGAATGTCCACCTTGGAGGAGCTTCATTTGCACATTTACTTACATTTTTCAAAGGCTTACACATGCCATATATGAGGTCTTCTACTTGGTCCTTGCATACTTTGAGGAGATGCTTCACCTTGGAGAGCTACACATCCACCTTGGAGGAGATATAGGAGGTCTCAAAACCTATATCTAGGGTTTTGTTGACTACTTTGAGGAATTGGTTGTGGATCAATTTACTTGAGGCCTCTAAAGGCTATACATTGCACCTTTGACTCATCTTATGCCTTCTTTGATGGAGACGACCCACTCTTTTGGGCCTATTTTTTTTGGAGACTTGTACATGTGGCTTGACCACTTCATTGTTTTATGTATTGTTGATTGGTTAGTTGGAGGAAAATGTTTCTTTACTCCTCCCTAGGCTAGATCTAGGGTTTTCACCCTTGATATTATTATTTTATGGTAAAGGAAGTTGAGCTAAACTCTATATAAAGAGTAGCCCTTCCTCGTTTGCACTCATGGTTGGATTTTTGGAGCTTCCCCTCCTTGGAGTTTAATGGAAACATCTTTCTTGGAGCATATGTGATGTATAAGGGTTTTCTCTTTGTCGAGTGCATAAATATTTTGGTGCTTAATGTTTGAAGTGGTGTAGATTCTTCTACATAGGCAAGGCTAATGACTTGTTCTATTGAAGGGTAAAATATACCACTTGGAAGGAGTTTATTGTGGTAACACCTCTTTTGTCCTTCGTTATCCCAGTCTTTGATAATCGATAGTTTGCTTTATATATCTTCTAAGAATTCTAACCAGCTTATCAATTTCAATTTCTAGGGTAAAGTTAAGTTGCTTAGTTGAAAGGAGGATCCTTTTGGACCCCTTCTAGAATTTTTGCATTAAATTCCAACAAACTTAGAGTGGAAATTATTGAGTCTTTTAGCCTTATTTCCATTCCTAACACATAAGAAAATAAGCTCGCTTAGATAGCCCCTTGAGTCTGTTATCTCTCATATTCTCCCTAGATGAAAAGTCCCAACCTCTCCAAGGGGAAAGCCTATGGACACAAATAGGCAAACCACCCACTGTTACCGCAACGACGTTACCTTTGCACTTCTAGGCTAGGGTCACTAACCTAATGGGGGAATCCCATATGTCAAGGAGGGGTGAGGACAAGGACTAACGTAGACTCAGTTTTGACTTCTCTAGAGGTTTGATTCAATGAAACGAGAGAAGACAATACTAGATAATGCTTGGAATGTTCGTTCACAGTCTATCATTCATCAACAACCCAAATGCCAAACAATGAAGTGTCTCCGAGTGTTTATTTATTTCACATGCATCCAATGTTATTTCTTCCATAATCATTCAAGTGCTTGTATACCCAAAAAATATTCTAGGCAAGGCCCAAAAGAAAGAAAGAAAAGGATTCTAGTTAAAAGGTGTGCCTTATGCTGCAACCCTCAAATATACCTGTAGGCTCAAAAAACCCACGATACGAGAGGGCAATCTTCATGAATGTTGTGTTTGGTGCATTGTAAGAGTCCGACGACCGAATGGTTGGTTTCAGGATGCCCAGGGGATTTCCAATATACCTGAAGATACGTGCAAGAAATCTCTGGGTTCAGGTGTTGTCTAATGCAATAGTACTTGAGTGGATACCAACAGGGGTTACAGGGAATTCCAACAAGGCGAGACAAAGCTCAAGCCTCCTGATATCATGAGTATTCCTGTGTGTATTGATCCCAAACCGCAGTTTTAAATGCTCAACGATAGCTCCTTGTTGTTATTTATAGATGTTGGGTCACGTCTCTAGCCTAGATTACTAAGGGTATTGCCCCAAAAACTGTCCATCATTATCATAACTTGCATTTAAACATGAAGTACTTGAATAAATAACATTCACATCTATGTATTTCCCACGTTCATGCATCAAAAAAAATTTCAAGGCACGAGATCCCAATATAAGCTTTGTTCAAATTATCCAAGTGTTCCAACACATTTCTAGCAATTATCAATGATTTTGCATGCCATAAACTATAAAGTCTTCAAGGCAAAGTTAGGTTCATCATGCATATATTAAAACCATACTTTATTAATCAACAAAGTAATATTAACGTGAAGTTCACCAAGCACTATATACCATACCAAGATTACCTTTCATGAAAGAGCATGCAATCATTGACCATTTATTTATTATCATGGGCATGTATCATTTGTCATTGTTAAGAAGAATAACCAATGCAAATGCAAAGTATTCTATGTAAAACATAATTTGCAAAGATTGCTTCAACATTTGATTCATTCCACATAAATATTCCTATTATGTGCCACATAAATTATACACAATTTATTATCATAAAAGCAAATCGAGAATGTTCCTTAAATTCATTCATGCTATAACATAGTGAGACCCCAAAGGTTATGGGCACCAATAATTAGGAATAAACATATGTCCAAAATTTGACAACGTAAAGAGAACAAAATTTCCATGTGAATAAATCAAGCATAGGATGAAATTCTAAAGGGTTATTTGTGGCTAAAAAAATGGTGATATGTGAATAAGCTAGCTCGACAAATAAAGGTATCCCTGCTGTAGCGAGTATGATTGGAGTGCTCGCAACTTTGAAATGTCATCTAGTTTATATAGGCTTAAAAGCTGCCCGAAAAACCTTTGCCATGACAATCATGGAACCACTATCTGGTATTATTTAGGTTGTTTGGGATGTTCTCGGTAATAGATATGTCATTAATTGACCATTGATACTACTACCTATCGATTCTCTATATATCTCTGCGCATTAGATCAATTTTTCAACGGGTTTGAATGAGGGTTGTTTGAATGCTAGATCAAAGGGGATTGAAAGAAAAATGATGGGTACAACAACGATCAAGGTCTAATGAAGTGAATATCTTCTGGATTGATCTCTGGAAACGGTAAAGGATATAGATGAAGGCATCGATTAGAAGTTTCGATTTGATCTTTGAGAGGAATGCTAGGAATGTAGAGATGAATGCGTGGTCTAGTTTATAGATAGGTTGACATGATTCCTTTGGATGTTCGCGCAAAGATATGCAATTTAATTTTATTAAACCCCAATGTAGAGTTGAACCCATGACTCGACCTTAAAATGATTAAATGCTAGAAATATCACGTAGAGTTTTTTTTTTTAAATCGTTTAACAATATGAATGCCGACTTTTCATAGGGCATGATTTGCGCAACGAACAAGATGTAGTGGACCCTTAAACAATCATGTAAACAAATCTAACATTTCCAGACCCTTGCAAGTTTAATTATGATAACAGATTGACAATATATCGGTCTTATAATTGAATAATAACCCAGGTTTGAAATTGAATAAAGAATAATCAATCATAAATACTTTCAAACCCTTAGATCCACTGATATAAAGAATGAGTACATTAAAATTGACCAACAAAATTTAATTTATTGTGCTAAGGTTAGATCTTATAAAAATAAACCACATAAACCAGATTTGAATCCTTGTCAGTGCCAACCTTACAAAATATTCATTGAAAGATTGGTTAGCACATGAAAATTTGAACGAATGATGAATTGTTGAGAGCTCAAAAAATTAAAAAAGTTGATGGATTTTTTTTTAAAGGGGTTTTTTGATTGGAAGAAATCAAAGAAAAAGGTAACTTGCTATTGGGCTATGGGGTCAAGATGAACTAGGTTTTTTGAAATAAATTATGTGCTATTGTTTTCCCTTACCATTGGCTGGGGGAAGGGCACTAGCTTTGATAAGATAAGATAAGATAATTTTATTAATGTCTAACTAATGACTGTTAAGTTTTGAGCTATTATTAGGTTTCTTTTCAATTTACTAGATGACAATAGCATAGGTAGGATCACTGAGAGAAACACAATCACAAGATACACATCGTTTATCCTGGGAAACCCTCATGGGGGAGAAAACCCAACAAAAACTTCTTTAATATAGATAGCCAATACAATGCCAAGACAATAAACCAAAGCACTAGAGAATATCCAACATTGAGCAATGCGCCTCTCTCTTCCTTCTTCTCCCAACTGCAGCTACCAAACTTGCGCACTTGATGAGTGAATGAATGAGTGAGTAAATGAGGCGCTGGCCTCCTTTATTTATACTAACTAGCAGGCGCAGGAAAGGTGTCTCTTCACTGGGCAAGGCCGACTTGTCTTCTTAGTGGATAAAACCAGTTTAATTAGGCCCGGGGGTCGACTTCTTAATTTGCATAATACAATTAGGGTTTGACTAATCCGCAAAAAGGGGATTTGGTCAATTACAATGCCCGACATGATCAATCCACAAAAGGGGATTGATCTAATGAATAATGACTCAATAAATAAATAGAATACTCTTTGTAGTTACAATATTTCAACACTCCCCCTTAACAAGAAGGGTATTTTACAACATCATCAGGAGAGAGAGAGGGAAACAACATCAACAACATCTGGAACACTGACTGGCATATCTCTAAATCATCAGAAGTTTTGCTCATCATCATCGTTCACAACATGGAGCTAGGGTAGCATCATCATCCTCATCAGCATGAGGCTAAAGTAACATCATCATTATTTTTAGCGTGAGGCTAAAGTAACATCATCATCTTCTTTAGCATGAGGCTAAAGTAATATCATCAACATCTTTAGCATGGGGCTAAAGTAACATCATCTTTAGCATGAGGCTAAAGTAACATAGCATTAAAGCTGAAATAACATCATCATCATCATCTTTAGCAAGAAGCTGGAGTGGCATCATCATCATCATCTTCAACAAGAAGCTGAAGTGGCATCATCATCATCTGCATCAACATGGATTAGTATAACACTAATACATCATCATCATCAATAACAACACAAGGCTGAGACAACATCAACAACAACAGTATCACAGCACGAAGGCTGGAGCATCATCACCATCGATACTAGGCTGGAAATCTTCAGCACAAAGATGACATCTCAACAACATCAACACGAAGCTAGAAATATTTAGCACGAGGCTGGCATCACAACAACATCAACACGAAGTTCGAAATCTTCAGCACGAGGCTGGCATCACAACAACATCAGTATGAAGTTGGAAATCTTCAGCAGGAGGCTGGCATCAACATCAACACGAAGCTAGAAATCTTCAGCACAAGGCTGGCATCAACATCTTGTGGTACTCTGACAGATCCAAAGGATCTGCCCAGGAATCAAAAGATTCCCTAGGATATAAAATCCTAACGGAGCTACCACTATTGACCAGAGCTAGCATATACATGCACAAGTACTCTGACAACCCGTCCTTACGGACCTTCGGGATCTATCCAGGGATGATCAGTGCCCTAGGATATGAAATCCTAACTGAGCTACCCGCTATTGGTTAGGATACCATAGTATCATCAACACTACTCCCCCTTTCGAGGGATGTCCTTTTGGACTATACCAAGCTTGTCTATAAAGTGCTCAAACTGTACACAAGACAAAGGCTTGGTCAACACATCTGCAACCTGTTCATCTGTGCCAACATATTGGAGATTTAAAGCTCCCCTCTGCATCATATCATGAATGAAGTGATGCCGGATCTCTATGTGCTTTGACTCATCATGGAACACATCATTTTTCTACAACGCTGGTTATCACATAGGATCATGGTGGCTTCCAGATCAAATAGATATGTCAACAACATCCGAAGCCATACGACTTCACAACTGGCGGAACATGCTGCAATATATTCCGCTTCTGCCGTGCTGGGAGCAATATTAGGTTGCTTCCTACTCTGCCATGAAGTCATGGCTGACCCCAGACTGAAACAACATCCTGAAGTGCTCTTTCTATCAGAACACTTCCAGCTCAATCTGAATCAGTATATCCATACAATCTGAAGTCATGATCTCTAGTATAGCAGAGACTAAAATCCAATGTACCGTTAAGGTATCTCATCACATGTTTTGCATCATCAAGGTGAACATGTCCGGGTTCTACTAGATACTAGCTCAAGGAAAAACATATATCTAGCATGGTATCTACCAGGAGCTTCAACTTTGTTTCCATGGGTGTGTACATGGATTTACATTGCAACATGTCAAACCTCTTCATTATTTCAACTGCATACTTTCCTTGGTTAAGGAAGTTCTTCTTTGGGCTTTGCCAAACTTCGAGACAACTAATAATGCATTAGGTCTTTCATCAAACTTTGTAGCGAGCTTCTTCTACAATCTGTGATGAGCTTTTCTTCATCTTGTCAAGAATACATCATCTACATATAGTAGCAACATCAATGGCTCATCTTTCATAACCTCGAGGTAAAGGTTAGAATCAACTTTACTCTTGGTAAAGCCCAAGCTCGTCAGGAAACTGTCAATTCTACCATATCAAGCTCCAGGAGCTTGCTTCAACCTGTACAAAGCCTTCTTCAACCTGCAGACCTGAGTTTTTCTATCTTCAACTTCAAACCAAATTTAAACATTACATTGTACCAATCTGGTACACTTGCTCAGCTGCAACTCAATCTGCACAATCATGTGCTAGCTCTATGTGCTCTCTGCAAAGCACTATCTGTCTCACTGCCTGAGAGTATGTCTTCTCCTCTTTCTGCAACTATTCCTTCTGGAACTGGGACTCTGCACTTGCAGCTGCTCTGAGGCTGAGAATGACTGCTTCATCCTCACTATGGCTATTGAAATCTGTGAGTAACTCCTCTTATTCTATCACGACAACAACTTCGAAACTAAGAGTGGCTCAATAACTGATACTGAAGGTAGCTCTTCTTTCATGGAGGTAACTCTATCTTTTATCGTAGTCTTGTCTCGATGACCCAACTAATGTAATGCACCAACTGCCACTCAAAAATATGGGGATTGCTCCCCCTGCATCTCATACTATATATGAATCATAGTTGTTCTGGTTGTCGTCATGAATACTGGAACTATTTTTCTGGTTGTCGTCATGAATCATGGTTGTTCTGGTTGTTGGGAGAATCCTCTGGACAAACATCAGGCTTTGTACATCTGCAACATGCTTGATTTGTTAGATCAATCTTATAAGTCAATACTGACTTCTCTTCTAGTCTCACGGAAAAAATCCATATCCTAGTCTCTTTGATTGGCTTCCTTCTCTGTCACTGAAACAAGGGAATCTTCCCAGGAGATTTCATATCTCCTAGAAGTTTTTGAAGCTACGATCTAGTCTTCTCATGGCATCTATCTCCCAGTCCTAGAAGTTGTCTCTTCATTTGATCCTTTCTGAGATCAGGCTTACTCTCGATTTCTTTCGAGTCTACAAGGACTTCATCATCTCTTATGGGTTATACTTGGTGTTGAATACCAAGTCTAAATATGAAAAGCTGAGTCAGACTTCAAGTGAATTCTGCGTCCTGTCAAGGTGGCTTCATTATCCTTTGAACAAGTCTACTGGGAGTTCTTGTTCTAATGTTCGGTCATCTTTGGAGCCTTCTGCTCCTTACAATCAATCTCCATATGAGATACTCTGGATATCAAAAGATAACTTCTTCTTCATCTTCTTTGGTACATGAATGTATATGGTCATGTACATAGTTTGCTTCATGTCTCAACTAATCTGTTGCCTTCTGCAACCTTCACTATAGCTTCCTCAGGGTTATCACCTGTGACCTGAAACAAGGTCAACAAAACAATAAGCAAGAATAATACTCTTTTGATAATAGTAAATAAAACAATAGAACGAATAATCATCACAGTAGCTCCTTTAGAGCTTTCACTTGTGACCTGTTTGAAACAAAGATCAAAAGTAAGAAATACAATACAAAATGAGATCAACACTCTTCTAGTGTTGTGATCAAACATTCATCCAAGGTAACCTGGAACCAATGCAAGTTGTTTCTCCTAGAGGAGATGTTAGTTGTATCTGGTAAATGATTACATTAAGCATTTATCTCAATATGCTCACATGCTACCAAGTATAATACTTTTCAAAGACTGCTACCTCAACTATAATGTTTACTTGTAAAGGGGTAGCTATCAATTTGTCATGTGCAACTTTGAATCTTATCAACTTAATTAATCAAACCTGGAACCTGTAACCTTGTCCTCAAGAATGAGTGTGTTGCTTTTCTTCCAAGTCTCCTTCACTCAAGATGATGAGTGCTTTCTTCAACCTGTCTTCTGTACTAAGACAATATGCTATCTTGACAGAAAGCTGGGTTAGAGGATAAACTCTATGATCTCAACTTTAATCAATCTAAAACTTTGACTTAAATTTTGACCAAAGGTTAGTATGATGGTCATAGCTTCAACATGCAACCTAGATCAAAATAATGTCATAACAAATAGATGCATATCAGAATAATCAAACCTGGGTTGCATTATTCCTTTGAATGTGTTGGATCTTGAGATCCTTCTGGATCTATGGCAAGAGATCCCTTCTACTGCAAATACCCTTTAAAGCTTAACAATTTAAACATATGTGAATACATACCTCTGATAATATTTGCAGGTAGTGGCACCATCTGGTAGCAACGGTAATAATTACAAACTCTTAAAAACTTCAAGGGTGACTGCAACTGGTACTGCAGTTGATACTGAAACTGCTACTTAGGGTTTTATGAGGAAACCCTAAATTTTCAAACTTCAAATTTTGAAATTTTTATCCAGGGGCTAGATGCACTGAGCTGAGGCGAGTAAGTTAGTGCAGTCAGATTTATGAAAATCCAAATTTTACCCCTTGAAGCTGAGCTTGTGGTAATCTAGACTGGTACTTCTGGTACTGGTTCTGGTTTCCTGGTTTTCTGGTACTTCTGGTTTTCTGGTACCAATCAAAACTAGGGTTTGACTTCTGGAGAATCTGACCATTGAAAAGGTGCGGTCAAGGTGCCAAAGAGTTCCCTAGGCCAGGGCACACTTTTCTAGATGGTTTTTAGGCTGATATTCCTCTTCAACAAAAAGCGCTAATTTTCTTGTACGACAACAATGACGTTTTTCTTTATCCAATGAAAGATGCTCTCTTCAGCTTAGCTCTGATACCATGTTAAGTTTTGAGCTATTATTAGGTTTCTTTTCAATTTACTAGATAAGAATAACATAGGTAGGATCACTGAGAGAAACACAATCACAAGATACACAACATTTATCCTGGGAAATCCTCATGGGGGAGAAAACCTAGCAAAAACTTCCTTAATATAGATAGCCAATACGATGCCAAGACAATAAACCAAAACACTAGAGAATATCCAACACTGAGCAATGCGCCTCTCTTCCTTCTTCTCCCAACTGCAGCTACCAAACTTGCGCACTTGATGAGTGAATGAGTGAGCGAGTAAATGAGGCGTTGGCCTCCTTTATTTATACTAACTGGCAGGTGCTGGAAAGGTGTCTCTTCACTGGGTAGGGCCAACTTGTCTTCTTAGTGGTTAAAACCACTTTAATTAGGCTTGGGGGCCGACTTCTTAATTTGCATGATACAATTAGGGTTTGACCAATTCGCAAAAAGGGGATTTGGTCAATTACAATGCCCGACATGATCAATCCACAAAAGGGGATTGATCTAATGAATAATGTCTCAATAAAGAAATAGAATACTCTTTGCAGTTACAATATTTCAACAATGACCACAAAAGTAGGTCAAAGGGACTGCTGAGTACAATGATGTCAATACAATGCAGGAGTAGCAAAAGGTGTCCTATAAAAAGACGAGATGCAGAAAGTAGAGTGTAATAAGGTAGAGTAGAAGAAAGTGAGATTTGCCTTGAGGCATGAAGAACCCTCGACCTCGAGCTCAAAAACCTGTGCTGATGATGGGGTGGATCGAAGGAGAAGAAAATCTGAGGACAAGAAGAGCCAGAAGGAAGGAAGTAGATTTGTCATGGAATGGATCCATCTCTCCTACCATCTAAGGCAAAATGAAGGAAGCCGAGTATAGTCCACTATCCCGAGGGAGACCTGGTGGGGTGTCTAGATCGTCCGGTGTGCTGCTGACTGTTAGAAGTAGTGCACCGATGAGGTTTGGGGGATCTCATCTGTCTCCTAGGAGGGGATTTGGTTTGGCCATGTCCTTGAAGTCTCGTGGGACAAGGGAAGATTCCATGGATCTACACTGATCTGGAGTTCGGGGCTGCGTTGGTGTCGATCTGCCTCTTAGTGCCCCTTTCAGAGGGTAGCATTGGGAAGAAGGAGGTGATCCATCGAATAGGGTCTGATCTCAAAGGAGGATGAAGAGTGTAGGATTGAAGTTTGAGGGCCTCCTGTATGTATAAAGCTAAGCACCACTGATTTGGATACTTGAAGAAGCTCATGAGGGTCTTAGCCCCCTTGAATAAGCAATGAAACCGCTGCCTGATCTCATAATAAATGGGGCAACGAAAAATAAAGTGCTCATTAGTCTCAACCTCTTGTAGCTGGCATAACTGACAGATTTTGTCTGGTCGGTCGATATGGTGATCTGTCTCTACTCGAAGTCGATGAGATCCCACTCTGAGTTGGCCTAGAGGAATGCCAAGAGCATGCATCCAGTGGCAAAATGTATACTGTGGTCAAATAATGAATCCATCTCTAAGCTCCAAGAAATGCTTTGCATAAAAGGCAATCTTTGGGTGTAACCCACCGGGAGTGTTAACCCAAGTGATCTAGATAAATTGCCTATAAATGTCATCTTTGATGATTTTATTCAACACCTGTCTGGTTGGTAGGAGATAGCCAGGTGCATCCAAGGAATACCGAAACGAAGGGAGGTGATCAATCTGAATGCCCATGGACTCTAAAAGATCTGACACCCTTGCGAACCAACCTCAAGCCTGTCCCAATGGGCTAGAGAGAGCAATGGTCTCAGAAGAGCAATAAGCCAAGTACGAGTACTGTTCTTGACCCTTCGCCGAGTTAGCTAAGCCTAAGATGCGATACAGAAATGAGACCAGTCCGAACACTGTCTCGGGTCAGAAAGGCTGAGCCCCAAACAATGCTAGAATGATGTGATAAGGAACTGACTGCTTGCATCTAGTGATGCGTCGGAGGAGAAGGGTTCGGACTCTCTCCACTGAGGCCTAATTAAACTCCAGTAGGGAAGGCCCCCACTCAAGTAGGCAAGGCCGCCAAATCTCCGAGCCATAAAGAATAGTGGGTCGGATAAGGGAGTCCATGAGAGACATCTTGGATGAGATGTCTTGCAAATCGGTGGCGGAAGCACTGTCTCTCGAGAAGGGCTAAAGACCCATAGCCCTTAGCAATCCAAGGCTGGAGGGTCAGTCGCAAACTAAAACGATGTCCTGTAAATCGTACTCCCAAGTACATGTAGGCATAGGTGATCTCAATATCTTCCCCTCTGAAGAAGAAATGAAGTCTATAGACTTCTTCAACCTGTTGAAGATCATAACCTTGGTTTTACCTAGGTTGATCGTCAACTGCCAAAGGTCACACAAGAGAGATAAGGCATCCAACTGTCTCTGTAATCCCTCTGGAGTCGAGGCTCGGAGGACCACATCATCAACAAAAAACAAGATGCATATTAGAACTTGGTGGAGGAGACACCCGTCATTATCCTGGATATGCTCGTGGATATCCTGAAGAATGTGGGGGACATGGGGCAACCCTATTTAGCCTCGATGGTACTCCTGATGAAATCTGACATCCCATGAACTGTGTGGAGACGACCAAGGACCGACTCATAGAGGCACATGATGGCAGTCAATAAGGTATGGGAGATGCCAATGTCTCTAAGCCTTTAGAACAAGGATTATATTGGGACGGAGTCGAAAGCCTTCCGAAAATCTACAAAGTAGTAGTAGACTTTTGAAGATTGATGTTGTGCCTCCTCAATGATGGCCTAGAGGGTAAATATGTGATCAATGGTCCGATGAGTGGGTCAAAATCTTTCCTATCCCCGAGATCTGAGGTGTCTACGCTACATCTCACTAGAGAGCTTCCTATGGAGAACCGTAGCATAGACCTTCAAGAATGTGTGGCACACCATGATTGTCCTGTAATTGTTGGGATTCGAGCTGGGGCCCGATTTGTGTATTGATGAATGATGTGGTGTGACCAAGCCAGAAGAAAACCAGTGTGAACCACATGGTTGAGGAGATCAGCCAAGTGAGAAACCAAAGCATAAAGATCGTGCTTAAAGAACTCTGCCTGAAAACATTCCTCATCTGCTGCTTTATTGTTGTTCATCACCCAAACGACTTCTCTGATGTCCCTGTCTGAGAATAAGAAGTATGAGGAGGGTGGAGAGGTAACCTGAATATGGGCCTGTCCAGGAATATCATAGAGAGTGGATATGTGGGAAAACATGGAGTCGGGGTCTAGGTCGGATGGGAGTGGGGCGTGACGGGGGAGGATGGTACGCCATAAGTTTTTCACAGAGTGAGTAAGTAAAAAGGATAAGTCATGTCTCCCCTGAGAGAGAAAGAGGCATTTCTTGCGGCGAAGGAGATGACGATATGAGGCTTTGAGGTGGGGGTAAAAGGGGTGAGCGTGAGTGAATGCATGTCGAAAATGGCGATGGAGGACCTTGCACTCCTCATCTTACCATCGATTGAGAGGATGGGCATATACTAGGGGATTGAATCAATCATAAGCAAACACTTAGAATGCAAAGATAGTTTTCATAAACAATTTAGCTCTAGTGAAGCAAAGCTTTATAGTGTTTCCTTTAGATAAATCCAAATCATAAAAGAAAATTTGAGCGAAGGGTTAGATCTACCTCCTAGCTTTCCAACATAGATCTAACTTGCATCACACCCCACTTCAGCAACATGCATCAACGCTCTCTATTAAGCAAGTAAGAAAACCTAAGACAATAAACAACAACTTCAGGAAAAAGTTCCTGCTTTACTATTCTCCAAAAATTTCACCCCCTTACAAATGAGAGGCCCTCCACTTTTATAGATGAAGATGAGGCCTGGAACCACTTACAAAAACCATGGGTAAAAAAATAATACCATAAGTAGAATAAAAAACAATGAGCAAAATACTATTTCAAATGTGCTCTTATAAGAAAAATACGATTTTTTCCTTGTATAAGGTCAAATAATACTTTTCATGGTGCACGCCCTTTAGGAAAGGGTCAAAGTGGACAAATAAGCCCAACAACTTACTTTATTGATGAAATAAATCACGTGTCAAATCCAAATTCGCCTTTCCACTTAAATTGTGAATTATGCATATGCTCAAATAGGAAAAAAGGTGCTCCATGGATCAAATAGTACTCCAATGTGTAATATCCACCTAAGACGATGGGCTTAGCCCCCTAGGACATCATTAATTTGTAATTTCCAAGTGACAATTTCCTAGTAAGCATAACAATTAAATTAATTTTGACACTTTCCTAAGTTTTACCTAGGGAAACATTATTACTTGTTTTAAATGAGTCCATTTCTAGGGAAAACTCACATTTCCTAAGTTTTTAGATAGGAGATGGGCAATTAATGAAATTTGTGACGGAAAGGGGAGGGGGATGATCATGTGATGCCTCTCAAAGTTGTAGACATGTGTAGGTCAATCTTTTAGCTTTTTTTTGTGCCTTCAACTTTATTTTAGCTAGGCAGTTTTTTATAGTAGCCTTCTAGAGGGAGTCTTACTACTTTGGTATGCACACACTTCCCCTTTCTTTTCTTTTGATTGATCATTTTTTCTAAGTGTTTTTTCTTTAGATAAACATTTTTCTCTTAGGACTTTGAAGGGGGGGGGGGCATAGTGAAGTAGTTGTACTTTTGTTTGATTTGCTCTTCACCCCTTTAACTGTTGTGTGTTTATTTGATTTAGGTCTTCAACTGTGACTTTTTCTTTTGACCTTTGAGAGATCATACATGACGGGATGCCATTTTTTTAATGCGGATGGAGACGAGTGATACTTAGGGAGATGGAAAATGCATAGATATGGCTAGGATCTGGATTGTGCTATCCAGTCTGAACGCCTAGTAGTACGAGTAATCTTAGGGTGGACATACTTCTAACAAATAAGATGTTCCTCAGGGTAATGCAACGCAAGCGATAAGATTTTGTATGTTATGTCATTCTAATCAACAGTCTGAATGTATCCACAACTTCATGGCATGCCAAGAGGTTATATCATCATGCCTAGGTAAGTATTACACATGGAGTTTCTATGAAGAAACTTGGAGCATCAAGGTGATATCTCAACATTCGCAAGAAACACATCATGGTTCGTCGAGCAGGCATCATGTCTCAATTGGAGAATGAAAGGACTCAGTCTGGATCTAAGAAAATATGCATGATATCTCATGCAGGCAGGTACCTGATACCATTGTGAGGGGTATCCAAACATTACTACCTCTGCGAGGGTAGCAACCTGAAGCATCACATTGCTTCTATTCCAAAACCTGAAGCATCACATTTGATTACAAAGGGTTTTGAAAAATCAGGAGTTGCTAATATAGGTGGTGTGGATATAATTTCCTTTAATACTTCAAAACACCTTTATGCTTTATCATCCTATTGGAATGAACTCTTCTTTAAGAGGTTTGTTAGGGGAGCGGTTATGTGAGCGTAATTTTGAATAAGCCTTGTATAATATCCTGTCAAACCCAAAAATCCTCTTAACTTGGAAATGTTAATTAGTTTGGGCCATTCATTAATTGCCTTAATTTTATTTGGATCTACCTTCACTCCTTCCTTTGATATCACATGACCCAGATAATCTACTTCTTTTCCAAAAGTACATTTTGACATCTTTGCATAAAATTGGTTCTCTTCTAAAAGTGAGAGAAATTATTCCAAGTGTTTGAGATGTTCATACCATGTTTTTTTTTTGACAGAAACGAGTAATATTTGTCTTAGAAAAGCACTGTGCAGAGCACAATGATCAAAAAATACATAGAGTTCAGCTGGTCATGTTCATCAACAAAGAGTATTGTCTGTTTTCCCTCCCTACTTAGAAGATACCCATAATTCCCACATAGTTTAAAATTGTCTTGCCATGTGTAAATGGCTACAAAGGAAAATAACAAAAACTCAGATTTATGAAGCATAAATTGCTAATGTAGGTGTAAGGATGTATCCACCTCATGTCCATCTGCACCATCTGTTGCTTGTGGGATGTGTTGTTTCTCTTCCTGTCCAACTTCGGGCAAGTCGTTTCGTGGTCTTTCTAAGGTTGCATTCGACGCCCTTGACTCATCAGAGGGGGTTGGGGCATGTGGTTTGAATTATTGCTGTGGGGAGTTGATCAACTGGTGGCGAATAGTTTTGATATGCTTTGTGTTTCAGTTGACTGCCCTCATAACTACAACAAACTCCTCATTTCTTCTTATTTCTTGCATTTGAATTTGTTGTTGCATCTAGGCTATCAAGTTTCTGGAATCGAAAATTTCCTCTTGCTGGGCTCTGATTTGATCTTGGAGAGAGCTAATTGTGTAATTACTACATCCATAGGGAACTTTGCTATGTCGCCACATACTCAGGGAGCTGAGACAACGTTGGTAGTGCAGGCGATATGCCTGAAGCTCACTTGTATGCCAGAAAATAAGAACGTTGTGCCAACTTGCTTGTTCTCTCTGAATTCGAATGACAAAGCCGCTTGAACCTTTGTATCATTGTCATGAGGGTACTTGCAGGGGGGAGGAACCTTGCTGAAGTCATGGATCCAGAGTGATCTCAGTGCATTAAGAGGAACAACACACTGGAAGTGAAGACTCCAGGTTCAATTGTTTTAATTATCATGCCTCTAACCTACATTTCTAAAGTTTGCTACATTACAAGTAGGTGTTGTAGCTGTGACAACAATCCTTAAATTGTTTTTGATTCTAGAGATGTACTCATTATTCTCCTTTAGGAGATATTCTTGTTTTGTTTCCTTTCGTTTGTTTTCTTGTTCTAGTCAGGTTAACAACAAAGGAAGATGGTTATACTTCAGACTTCAGAGGGAGTCACTTGACTTCAAAGGGAGTCACTTGACTCGGAGGGAGTCAAAACTATTTGAGAAGGAAGAAGAACAGAACCATTATTGAGGCAACCAATGCAATGATGCATGATCAGAGTCTTCCTATGATTCTATGGGCAGAAGCATACATGACATCAATATGTGTTCAGAACATGAGTCCTCACCAGATTTTGAAGAACATAACTCCTGAAGAAGCCTTCACCGGAGCGAAGCCTGAGATTGAACACTTCAGAATATTTGGGTGCCTTGTGTATTTTCATGTACCCAAAGAGAAGAGGTCCAAGCTAGACCCTTCAGGGAGAAATGAAACATTTATGGGATACAATGAATCTTCGAAGACATGTCAGATCTACATCCTTGGTCAGAGACAGATTGAGATAAGCAGAGATGTTGTCTTTGAAGAAGAGATGGCCTTTCAATGATCCAGAGAATCTCAAATGGAGATTGACAGCGAGACAATACCTTCTCCCCCTTCAGCAGTTCAGAGGGAGACAAAGATTATTCCAGTTGATCTAGTTGTTCCAGCTGATCCAGTTGCTCTAGTTGATATGCCTAGAGATATTGCAGTAGGGCATAAAAGCCCTGCTTGGTCTTGACAAACTCTGCAGGAGGCAAAGGGACATACAAGCTCCTCAAGGCACATCCCGAGAGAGCAAGAGACCAAAGAGATTTTTCGAGCTACCTTTCAGCCATGAGCCACATCATTGATTCTGAGCCTTCTTGTCATAGAGAAGCGACATGTGAATAGGTATGGCAAGATGCCATGACAGAAGAATACCGGTCTATCTTGAAGAATGATGTATGGGATATTGTTCCGAGACCAGAAGGGAAGTCTGTGGTGACTTCCAAGTGGATCTATAAGATCAAGCATGCAGCTGATGGAAGTGTCGAGAAATACAAAGCAAGATTTGTAGCCAGAGGATTCTCACAAGCAGAGGGAGTTGACTATGATTAGACATTTGCTCCAGTGGCCCGATACATTTCTATCCGTACTATCATCCATGAGTTGGAAACTACATCAGATGGATGTAAAGACAACCTTTCTCAATGGTGAGATTGAGGAAGAAGTTTACATCAAGCAGCCAAAGGGATTCGTGACATACGATGAGAAATCATGTGTACAGGTTGAAGAAAGTCCTATATGAACTAAAGCAGGCACCTCGTGCTGAGTACGAGAAGATGGATGTATTCTTGACGAGTTTGGATTTCAACAAGAGTATTGCTAATCCAAACCTATATTATCATATTGTTAGGAACGAGCGCCTGATCTTGGTCTTGTATGTGGATGATTTATTCCTTACCGGTTCAGAAAGACTTATTGTTGAATGCAAGCGAGCATTGACTTCTGTTTTCGAGATGAAGGATCTGGGTATGTTGCACTACTTCTTGGAACTAGAAGTATGGCAGAGAATTGATGAGCTTTTCCTTAGTCAAGGAAAATATACAGTGGAAATATTCGAGATAATGGATTGCAAATCCATGCCTACACCAATGATGATGAACTTGAAGAAGATGAATGAGGCTTCTTCTGATTCAGGCGAGATTGATCCACAACTGAGAGGATCACTGATGTATTTGGTTAACACCAGACCTGATATATGCTATGCAGTGAATGTGCTTAGTCAGTTCATGAGTCAGTCGAGACAAACTCACTGGATAGCAACGAAGCATGTATTGGGATACCTACGAGGCACAGTTGGATATGGCTTGAGATATGGCTCCTGTATAGACTTGAGTGTGCAAGGATATACCAATGCAGATTGGGCAGGGAGTGCAGTGGACCGAAAGTGCACCTCCATTTGTTGCTTCACCTTAGGGTGTGCCATGGTTTCCTGGTGCAACAAGAAATACAGCTCTGTGGCGTTGAGTATCATAGAGGTAGAGAATATAACATTGAGTGTGGGATTTCACGAAGCAATGTGCCTTCATAAGCTTCTAACAAATCTATTTGATTATGAGATGGATTCTACCATTATTCATTGTGATAACCAGAGCTGTGTGAAGCTCTCTGAGAACTCAGTGTTTCATAAGAGATTGAAACACATTGAGATAAAATATCATTATATCAGAGACATGGTGCAGAGGAAAGCAATACACGTGCAGTATTTTCCTACACATGAGTAGATTGCAGATATTTTCACCAAATCGCTTGCCAATACAAAGTTTGAGTACTTCCGTGAGAGACTGGCTTGGTGGAGAATACCTCCCTAGCTAAGAGGGAGTGTTGATGACTACAACTAATACGAAGTTCGAGTACTTTCGTGCGAGACTTGGCTTGATGGAGAATGCCTCCCTAGCTGAGAGGGAGTGTTGATGATTACAACTGCGTGAGACATCCTCCAAGACAGAGACTGAGTGAGTCGACCTGTGAGAGAGCCCATGAGTTGGGTGTGCCCATGAGATGGGTGTGTTGTTTCTCTCTGAGACGGAGATGGAACACCGTGTGCCCCTGTGTGGGGTGAGGAAGCCCATGAGTTGGGTGTGTAGTTCCTCTCTGAGACAGAGATGGAACGTCGTGTGCCCTTGTGTGGGGTGAGGAAGCCCATGAGTTGGGTGTGTCGTTCTCTTTGAGATGGAAATGAAATGATGGACTGGTCTCCTCTGTGCAGAGAGTTGAGATGATGTGATACTCCAGATGATTTTCTTGTGAGACGTAGTGAGACAGGGATCTGCTGAGTAGGACGTTGCTGTGGTTGAGCACAGGTGAACGTGATCCTAGTTGTTGAGCACTAGTGAGTGTGTATTCTGATGATTCTCTTGTGAGACACAGTGAGATAGAGAAGGGGACGTCCCTGTGGCTGAGCACAGATGGGCGTGCCCCTAGTGGCTGAGCACTAGTGGGTGTATGAGCTCCCTTACTATATTGTCCAAGAGTCAGACTTACCCGTAACCCTATTTGTGATGTAAATGGTATAGGTTGGCCCCACCATAAAGTGAAAGATAATTAATCTGGTAATTATTAATTATATTGTGAGTTATTGAGGTCGACCCTGTTGTGCCAATAGACACTACTTTTGATATGTCCAGTCTAATAAAAATAAAGGTAATTTCCCCATTGAGGAAACATAACACAAGTGTGAGTTTGGAAATTTCAGCAAGTACTTGTTCTTGGGATGAAGTGTGCACCTCTCTTGGGCGCTAGCTTTCTAGGTTTTGTGAGCACCCTTTTGTGTGCTAGGTTTATGGTGTGGGAGGTCTTTCTCTTGAAGAATATAGCAAAGGATTGGCTGGGTTTTCTTCCCTTGTTGAGAAGGGTTTCCCAGGATACTTCTCGTGTACTTGTGCATGGTGTTTCTTCTTGTGATCTTGGTTGCTTCAACAAATTGTTAATGGTGTAACTGCAATTGCCTATGGTTCAAGTAAAATGCTAAAATTGGAATGAATTTCATGCTTGAGCCTAGCTTATTGAAAAATCAACATCATAAGGTCAGTAAAGTAAATCATCATATAATGTACTAACCACATTCTCTATAAAAGACAATCGACTATAGGACAAATTATAACATGGTTACTATTTTAGGGGTAACAGTTGTAGATTTCCACTAAAATTGTATAAAAATTATTTCCTCATTATCATACAATCTATGTAGTAATGTTGTTGATCATAATCAGTTGGCTTCCTAACATGCTTCTCTGATATGAGTATGCAATGCTGCAATTCTAATTGATGGAAATTTTTTCCTGCTTTGCATACTGGAATATTTTAATGCTATGTGCTCACCTTGATTGATGTGGTTTTGAGTGCTATATTCACAGATGGAAGAGGCTAGGGAGAAAGGAATAGAGTTAGAGTTCTTACCTGACATGAAAGTAAGTCTTTGATACATAATTTCCAACGATATTTGATTATCTTCAATATTATTGACTGCTTATTTTCTTACTAAATTCTGTCTTTGAGAGAAGCAGATTTAGCTTCTCCTCAGGAACTGAAACTGGCAAGACCTTTAATTAATATATTGCCACAAATTTTGTTTTCTGATTTTCTACTTGTCAACAGGCAACTTTCTTGAAGATGGTACCATTGCGCTCCATTTCACGTGCCTGGGGTCTTGTCACAGCTGTTGTAAGTTTTTCTTTCAACAAATCCCTTCAATTTTCTGAAATAGTTGTAGGTGTTGCTGCTGATCCATTTTTCACAAATCAATTGTTTTCTGAATAATAATTTACTCCCTTGACAAGGAAATGTAAACAATTTGTGCCTTGTGTTAGTTAACGTTTTGATATTGGTAAAAGTGCAATATTTGTATAATAACATCTCATGTGTAAGAAAAGAAATGGAGAAAAAATTATGCTAAGGGCATATCTTCAGAATTTGTATTACTGATAGACATTTTGTCTTTCAAATCAACTAAAAGATCTTTCGTCATTCACAGGGCTTAGTTGCTGGTTAACTGCCATGTAGAAATTAGACACATCAATCAACTGACACTGGTAGATTTCAACAAGTGGTGTGGTTGCTTGCTAGAGCCTCCTTTATGATTTGGTGTTTCAACAGGTGATTGAATTTCTAGTCACCATGACATGCTTGGTGAGGGTAAGGTGGAGGATGTTGTTAGCCCTAAAGCCAAAAGGCTAAAAAATCTAGTTGCTAAGTACATATCTGATACAGAGGCATTACTGCATTGGCGATTGAGGTTTTCAGATACCAAAAATTTATCCAAACTTTTGGAAGCCCCTGCCTCACTAGCTCTATTATTACTCCAAGCTGGCCTGAGATTGATAGGTTCCACATCCACTAAACTAGCATCTTCAATCTTATATTTAAAATAATCTACTAGTCTGTCCAACCTAGCTACCTCACCCCACACATCTGATCTATGCATAGTAAAGTTTAAATCCTCCCTGAATGATGACCCTCTCCTCCTTTAAACAAGTCATTGAGAAAAAACCTTCCCAAAATAGTATCCTCTCATCATAAGGGCCATAATATTTTATGATTGAAATTTTCTATCCTAGATCTTTAAACACGAATTTTGTCCATAAACCTAAGGCAATAATAGAGGAATCGAATAAGGAAATAAACTTCTTTGAACTAGTAAGAACCTCTCCAGAATTCCCTGATGCATCTAAGGCTAAAAAATTGCACTCGTAAAGAGATTTCCCAAACTCCCTATGACTTTATACCCTACCCCCATAGTTTCTTGAATCAAAATTACTTTTGGCTTGTGTAGCTCCAACAAACGAGCTAGGGCCAGTTTTTTGAAGGGACTACTAAGACCTCTTATGTTCAATGATAAAACAATCATTTCTCACCCCCGCTAGGGGCTTGTCCCACTCTAATGACCCCTTTAATAGACTTCTGCTTCCCTTGTTGAATTTCCTTCACTGCTTTTTCTTGGGCATGATATAAAAGGGAATTTGTCCCTATAGAGATAGGGACCATTTCCTTGATAGGACCAAATCCTATTCCAACTCCCATCCCTCCCCTTTGTCCCGCCTCCAAAAAGTCCTTATCTCTTTATGGATCCTGAAAGATATCGACTAGAACCCTTGGCTTCGAAGCCATTCTCACACCGGCTCAACCTAGAATCCCCATCCTGTGAATCTTCATTGGATGAACTTCTAGTATTGGAGGAAAGACTAACATTCTCTTTTCCATCATTGCGGTTAGGGTTTCTATGCCATATGGAAGGAACTCTAGAACCCTACCGAACCCATTGTCTCACCCTAGAGATTTTGACCATTTTTAATCGTGTAGGCTTGGCTTTGTTTGTTGAATTATATAGCTTTGGAAGCTATTTTCCCTATTGTAACTAACCATGTAAATAAAGTTTTGATATAGTGTTAACTTTATGTCAAGCATCAAACACATGACAAGTGTCAACCTTATGCCAAGACAACCATATGCCATGTGTCAACCTCATAGCACCTCTAAGAGGGCTGCTTAGGGAGGTTGTAGTGGCTAGCTTAGGGAGGCTGCTTAGGATGGTTGGAGTGGCCAGCTTAGGGGGGTTGCTTAGAGTGGTGGTATGACAGCTGTATAACAGCTGTCATACAATCCTAAGACAACTGTTTAGGGCAGCCTCTAGAAGAGACAAAGTAAGTGACCTTTGGGAGCATTAGGAGGTGGCTCTTGGGAACTTTAAGAGGTGACTCTTGGCAGCCAAAGGAGGGCAAGTATGACAGCTGTTATACAGCTGTCATACATTCTTAGGGGGCTGCTTAGGGCAGCCAAACCAACCTATAAAAAGGGGCATTCACTTAGCATTTATATATCTTTGTTTTGCTGGAGTCTTCTGTTGAGGCAAGGCATCAATTTGCTGAAGTATTTTCTGCTGGTATATGGCTGCTAGTTGCTGGAGTCTTCTGCTGTTCCTTCATGATATAAGGCTACTACAAATACTATGTTAAAGCTGCCATAACTCTACTACAACAAGAAGGAAAGTTAGTTATCTTTTGGTGAGTTTGTCACGCTGTTACTATAAGTGTTAGTTCAGCTATTTGTGAAGTTTGTAAGTGCTGAAACAGAGGTATTGTTTCAGCCCTTTGAGTCCTAGCTAGTTACTCTAAAGTCTTGTACTAGTATTGTACTTTGTTGAAGAATCTAAAGAGAAGTTTTGGCTGGGTTTTCTATCCCAAGAGGGTTTCCCAGGGTATACTTGTGTTCTCTCTGTGATTGTCTCACTTTCGGTGATCTTGATATATGCAAGATGTGTTGGTATGTTGGTTGTATGTTGTAAATTTTTAAATTTACCTACATACATCAGTTTTTCAACATGGTATCAGAGCTTCCTTGAAAGAAGCCATTTCTACAGAGAGTTATTAGATTTGTGAAGGAGACTACAATATTTCAGTTTTTGAAGGAAGTCATAAACAAGGACAAGATGATGTCAAGCACTAAGCTTGATGAGAAACTTGAGGGACCTGATAACTTCAGAGCATGGAAGTACAAAATATTCCTTGTTTTGGAAGAAAATGACTTATCAGATTATGTTATGGAAGAGGTTGCAGAACCCGAGGAAGAAGAAGCTAAAGGCAAGTACAGGAAGAATCTGATAAGGGCAAAGAGAATAATTGCAGATTCTATAAAAGACCATCTTATTCCTCATGTATCATTCTTGAAGACTCCCAAAGAGATGTTTGATGCTCTATCTTGTCTATCTGAAGGAAGGAACATAAATAGAAAGATGGCTTTGAGGACTCAACTAAAAAATGTAAAGATGCAGAAGTCTGAATCTATTCATGCCTTCTTTACAAGAATTTCTTAGATTAATGAACAAATTATAGCTATCGATGACTCAATTGAAGAAGCTAAGTTAGTAATGACTACTTTTAATGGACTTCTGAAGTCATGGGACTCTTTCATAAGAGGAATCTGTTCAAGGAGTAAGTTAACAAAGTTTAGCAGGCTGTGGGAAGATTGTGTCCGAGAAGAAGCAAGATTGGAAGCAAGAGAAGAAAGGCTAAGTGATGATGAAGATCAAGCTCTTGCAGCCCATTTTAGGAAAGGAAAGAAAAGGAAGGAAAATCATCCTCCATAGAAGAAGTTTCAGAACTTTGAGAAAGGTAAGAGAGACTATTCTAAACTCAAATGTTTCTGTTGTGAAAAGTTGGGACATCTTGCCAGAGATTGTCCTCTCATAAAAGAGGTCAAAGAAAGGAGGAAAAAACAAAAGACATCATGCTCATATTGTTGAAGATGATGAACCTGTTTTCAAGAGAGAAATAAAAGAAGATTCAAATGAAGAGTATGTTTTGGTGGCAACTCTTACTAATTCAGTAAATTATGATGATGAAACATGGCTTGTGGATAGTGGTGCATCCAGGCACATGACTGGTTTTAAAGACTCTCTTTCAAATCTGACCAAGAAAGATTCTTCTCATCAGGTGAGACTGGGTGATAACTCTTCCTATCCTATTAAGGGCATAGGGAATGCTTTTTACAACTTAGATTCAAGAAAACATTTGAAAATGGAAAATGTTTTATATGTACCTAGTCTGCAAAAGAACCTCATATCTATTTTAGGATTGGAAGAGAAAGGATTCCGAGTAGCTTTTGTCGATGGCCAAGTTCTTATGTGGTTGAGAGGAAAGAATATTGATGATGCTATTATAATTGGTATACATGAAGATGGGTTATACAAGTTAAAAGGAAAGGCAGATCAAGCCTTAGTACACAGTACTATAAACCCATGTGAACTGTGGCATAGAAGGTTAGCTCATATTCACTATAAAGCCTTGCTAGTTGTCAGCAAGATGGTGAAAGGCCTTCCAGAAGTTCAAGTGTTCCACGATGGTGTGTGCAAAGGATGTGCACAAGGAAAGAACGTGAAAAAACTTTTTCCAAGAAGTGACAGTAAAGCAAAAGGAGTTCTGGATCTAATTCATTCAGATGTGTGTGGACCTATGTCAGCCACTTCACTCAATGGGTATGTTTACTATGTTTCTTTTATTGATGACTTTTCTCGCAAAACTTGGATTTATTTCTTAAAGAATAAAGATGAAGTCTTTAGTAAATTTAGGGAATTTAAAGCTCTTGTTGAAAATCTTTCCGAGAGAAAAATAAAGGTTTTAAGATCTGATAACGGAGGAGAACTCACATCTGGTGAATTCAAGGAATTCTGTAGAGAAGTTGGGATTAAGAGGGAGCTTTCTACTCCATACAATCCTTAGCAAAATGGTGTTGCAGAAAGAAAGAATCGACCAGTTATGGAAGCGGTTAAAGCCATGATTCGTGATTAGGACTTATCAATGTACCTTTGGGCAGAAGCAGCAAGGATTGCTGTATATGTACAGAACATAAGTCCTCATAAAGTTCTTGAAAATAAAACTCCAGAAGAAGTGTTTTCTGGAAAAGTTTCAGAGGTTAGTCACCTAAGGATATTTGGTTGTCCAGTGTATATTCATATTCCCAAGGACAAAAGGACAAAGTTGGATCCTTCAGGTAAAAAGGGTATATTTGTCGGATACAATGAAACATCAAAGGCATATAGAGTATATGTCCTGGATACAAAAAGATTGAGATCAACAGAGATGTTATCTTTGATGAAGATGTAGCTTTCTGCAAATAAAAAAGAAATCATGTAGATGAGGTACATGATGTGGAACCTACAGCTTCTAATGTACCAGATACAGAAGAAGAAGAGCTTGTACCTGAGAATCATGATATGATGGAGCCTCATAAACCTGCTGATTCACCCACAGAAGTGATTACATATCAGAGAAAGCCAGGTTGGGCTCGTGAACTCATTCAGGATGCAGAAAGGTATGGTGCCCCAAATAAGACTTTCAGAGAAAGTAAAAGACCTCGATTATATTCCAACTATGTTGCACTTGTGTCTAACATCATTGATGCAAAACCTTCCAGCTATGAAGAAGCCATTGAGAAGAAAGTGTGGTAGGATGCCATGATTGAAGAATATCAATCAATTATGAAAAATGATGTTTGGGACATAGTTCCGAGACCAAAAGAAAAATCTTTGGTAACATCTAAATGGTTATACAAAATCAAGCATGCTGCAGATGGTAGTATTGAGAAATTCAAAGCAAGGTTTGTAGCTCGTGGGTTCTTTCAGAAAGAGGGAATAGATTACGAAGAAACCTTTGCTCCTGTGGCAAGATACACTTCCATTAGAGCTACTATGGCTATAGCTGCAAAGATGGGATGGAAACTACATCAGATGGATATAAAGATTGCTTTTCTGAATGGTGTGATAGAAGAGGAAGTGTATGTGGAGCAGCCACAAGGATTTGAGACACATGACAGTCAGACACATGTGTGCAGATTAAAGAAAGCCTTGTATGGCTTGAAGCAAGCACCCAGGACATGGTATGGAAGATTTGATAATTTTCTAATGAGCTTGGGCTTTATCAAGAGTAAAGCAGATTCAAATCTCTACTATAAGATTGAGAATGATGATCAATTGATCTTACTATTTTATGTGGATGATTTGTTTCTAACAGGAAATGAAAAACTCATCATTGATTGCAAGAAGAAGCTTGCTTTAGAATTCGAAATGAAAGATCTGGGTCAGATGCACTATTTCCTAGGTCTGGAAGTGTGGCAGAATTTAGGTGAGATTTGTCTTAGTCAAGGAAAATATGTTGTGGAAATTCTAAAGAGATTTGGAATGATGGATTGTAAATTCATGACTACACCTATGATGACAAATCCAAAGTTATTATGTGATACTTCATCAGAGATTGTGGATGCCACTTTGTATAGGCAAATGATTGGTTCGTTGATGTATTTAACGAATACAAGGCCAGACATATGTTTTGTTGTGAACACTTTAAGTCAGTATATGGTTGAACCCAGACATGTTCATTTGATCGCAACAAAACATGTGATGAGATACTTGAAAGGTACCATTGAGTATGCTATCAAGTATGATGCAGATTGTGAGTGCATACTACGGGGATACTCTGATTCAGATTGGGCTGGTAGTGTCACAGATCGTAAGAGTACTTCAGGATGTTGTTTTGGTTTGGGATCAGGTATGATCTCATGGTTTAGCAGGAAGCAAACCAGTGTTGCGCTCAGTACAACTGAGGCAGAATATATGGCAGCATGTTTAGCATATACTGAAGCTGTATGGCTACGGAAATTACTTTCAAGATTATTTGATATTGAGTTAGATGCTACTAGTATTTGCTGTGACAATCAGAGTTGCATAAAGTTGTTAGTGAACCCCGTGTTTCATGACAAATCAAAGCATATTGGAATCAAGTATCATTTTATCCATGATGTGGTAGAAAAGGGAGCAGTGAAGCTTTATTATGTGGCTACCAATGAGCAGGTTGCAGATGTGCTAACCAAACCTCTGTCAAAGGTGAAGTTTGAGTACTTCAGAGACAAACTTGGACTGGTCCCTCGTAAGAGGGAGTAAAGAGCTGCATATGGGATTCTGGTGACAGTAGTGGGGCAAGTCATTTACAGGTAGGATGTGGGCTATTCTATTTTATTCTTATCCAGTATGAAAAGGGACTTGCTCTAAGATTACTCATCCAGTATGAAAAAGGACTGGCACTGCGTAAGACAGTTCTTGGTGAATTGTATAGCTTCCTCTAGCATATGGCTAGTAGGACAGTTCTTGGTGAACTGAGTGAATAAAAATCCTGTAATGACAGTAGTGTGCTCACCAGAGATGCTGCTGATCCCAATGCTAGCTATGGATACAAAAACTTCTCTTGATGAATAGATTCTACATGGATCAACAAGTCAATAACCAAGTAAAGACAAATGGATGTAACAGTTGGTACTAAGAAAATACTTTCCTTGCTAAGAGGGAGTGTTGAATTATATAGCTTTGGAAGCTATTTTCCCTATTGTAACTAACCATGTAAATAAAGTTTTGATATAGTGTTAACTTTATGTCAAGCATCAAACACATGACAAGTGTCAATCTTATGCCAAGACAACCATATGCCATGTGTCAACCTCATAGCACCTCTAAGAGGCTGCTTAGGGAGGTTGTAGTGGCTAGCTTAGGGAGGCTGCTTAGGATGGTTGGAGTGGCCAGCTTAGGGGGGTTGCTTAGGGTGGTGGTATAACAACTGTATAACAACTGTCATACAATCCTAAGATAGCTGTTTAGGGCAACCTCTAGAAGAGACAAAGTAAGTGACCTTTGGGAGCATTAGGAGGTGGCTCTTGGGAACTTTAGGGGGCTGCTTAGGGCAGCCAAACCAACCTATAAAAAGGGGCATTCACTTACCATTTATATATCTTTGTTTTGCTGGAGTCTTCTGTTGAGGCAAGGCATCTATTTGCTGAAGTATTTTCTGTTGGTATATGGCTGCTAGTTTCTGGAGTCTTCTGCTGTTCCTTGCTGATATAAGGCTGCTACAAATACTATGTTAAAGCTGCCATAACTCTGCTACAGCAAGAAGGAAAGTTGGTTATCTTTTGGTGAGTTTGTCAAGTTGTTATTGTAAGTGTTAGTTCAGCTATTTGTGAAGTTTGTAAGTGCTGAAACAGAGGTATTGTTTCAGCCCTCTGAGTCCTAGCTAGTTACTCTAAAGTCTTGTACTGGTATTCTACTTTGTTGAAGAATCTAAAGAGAAGTTTTGGCTATGTTTTCTACCCCAAGAGGGTTTTCTAGGGAATATGTGTGTTTTCTCTGTGATTGTCTCACTTTTAGTGATCTTGATATATGCAAGATGTATTGGTATGTTGGTTGTATGCTGTAAATTTTTAAATCTACCTACATACATCAGTTTTTCAACATTGTTATCCATTATGTTCAGAGTTAAAGGTTTTGAAAAAGTTTGAATAACATAATTCTTGTTAGAATACTCACCCAGAGTCTTGCTAACCACCTCATCTAATACTCGTGTAGTTGCCTCCATAGATTGGACCTTTGAACTTGAATTGTGATAGCTTTGTGGAGAAGACCTTATATTAAGTGACTTAATAAATTGTCATCAATTATAATAATAGTGACATTAGTTACAATAATACTGTCATTAGTTATGGGAGTTAGGTGTGGTAGGTATTAAAGGCGACCTCATGAATGGAATATAAAGTGCTCTTCCATGTAACAACTACATTGAATAAAATACTATATTTCACATCACTTGTGTATTCGTGTATTCAGTTTTTAACATTTGATTGGATTACCCTAGTCCATGAAGATTTCCTCAACTCTATGTGCAACTAGATGTACACGTCCAAAATGGTTGACCAAACAAGGGGACTTAGTCCATGCTAGTGTTGAGATTGCCACTCTTAACATTGAAAACCTTGAGCTGTGATCATGCGTAATATCACAATAAAAACCTTGAGTTGTGATCAGGCCTAATATCAAAATAAATGCATAAGAAGTCTCTTGGCCAAAATCATCATATTCTTAGGGTTTTCCAATATTCATGTGCACTAGAACCTTAAATCATGTCTTTCTTCTCTCGTTTTGTAAATCTCTCGCAAAACCAACTCAAGAACAATACATTTTCTTCCTTATGTTCTATGTCACTTCCATGTGCCTACTTTGGCCACAATTTTTGTGTGCCCATCATGTGCTTGCTTTGCCCATAATTCTTGTGCACTCATCATGTCCATGCCTTGGCCTTGATCATGTAGTGCCACGACCTTTTGTCTTCCTACTTTTGCCATAATTCTTATGCACCCATCATGTGCTAGCATTGGCTTTGTTCGTGTAGTGCCAGGACCTTGTTTGGCAATTTTACCTACACGCTCTCACTTTTTTAGAAACATCAAAGCCTCCTTTGATACTTATCCCATATTTCTTATTTAGAAATTATTTCTCTCAAGATCTTCATTGCTACATATTTTCTCTTAGATTGCTAGAATTTATTTGTTCATTGACTTTATTTCACCACTAGAGTAATTTATTTGATGTCTATGGTGAGGTGACTGTGTTTGCACACATTTGTTACACTTGTCCATGCAAGTGGGCACAAAGAAGTTGGGATGTTGTCTACCCACCACCACCACTGGCAAATAATTGTGGATCTCCCCTTCTAGAAAGAATCTACCTTCAATTGTTAATTTTTTTTCTTGTCTCCTAAAGTTTAATTATTCTTGCCAAAATATCTGGATTAATTCTATCTGTAGTTGCCAAATCCTTCTAGAGTTATTTTCCTACCTTATCATGTGGCCTAGACTATATTTGTAGCCCTCATATGTTTGCCACCTCTTCTTGTGGACTAGGCCATCTCTGTTGTCGCCTTTCTAGGAGGTAGAGTCAACAAAGGAGCCACCACTATTTGAAAAATAGCTGCTTGTGTGACAAAGCCACCATAGGAGAAAATTCAGGTTGTCATTTCCCATGCTCAATTGTAATAGAGGCCTCGAAGACTATGTAAAGGATTTGACTTCTCTATCTTGAAATTTCTCTACCTGTGTTTGACTATCAAATTGCCAAATTGAGCTTGCATGTTTTCATTTAATTTAATTTAACTTGATTTTTCTCTTTTTAAAATTTTTTAAACCTAACTTATTTTATTAAATTAGAGTTGACAAAGGAGCCACCACTATTTGAAAAATAGCCGCCTGTGTGACAAAGCCACCCTAGGAGAAAAAATCAGGTTGTCATTTCCCATGCTCAATTGTAATAGAGGCCTCAAAGACTATGTAAAGGATTTGACTTCTCTATCTTGAAATTTCTCTTCCTGTGTTTGACTATCAAATTGCCAAAATGAGCTTGCATGTTTTCCTTTAATTTAATTTTTCTCTTTTTAAAAATTTCTAAACCTAACTTCTTTTATTAAATTAAAATCCTATTTTTAAATATTTGAATGAATCAAGGGAGGAGAAATACTTATCTTCCTTTCTATCATTCTGTGAGAATTCATCTTTGTGTTCCATAGGTGCTTCCATTCACAATATCATGCATTGTGGCTCGTGTGATATTGCTTTATACTTAGGACCGAACATAGAGTATCCTAGGGCTCAAACTTTGTGAAAAAAGGAGATGAGATGAAGACGAACTCAAAGTACAATGGATGAGCTTGGAACTCCATTAGATGATGAATTGAGGAATTGTCTATTTGCAATGGATGATGCACTGCAACAAGAGGGCTTAGACTCTCTCTGTTGAATGTCCTGTTACCGACCAAACTAGGAGTCTGCCAAGGTCTTCAGGCTACTAGGGAATCAACACAGAGGATAGGTGCCCAATGTCACCATGACACCTATCCTTCCCTATTCGAGCCAAACTCCTACACTAAGAGGCTCTAGGAGGCTTCCTGCAATGTTTTGTTAAATTTAGAGTTGTTATTAAGTTCTTTTCAATTTACTAGAGCATAACAACATAAGTAGGATCATTGAAAGAAACACAATCACAAGGTACACAACAATTTATCCTAGGAAACCCTCATGGGGGAGAAAACCCCAGCAAAAACTTCCTCAATAATAGATTGCCAATACAATGCCAAGACTAAAGACCAAAACACTAAAGAATATCGAAGACTGAGCATGCGCCTCTCTTCTCCTTCTTGTAACTGCAACTACCTCCAAAAGATGCACACTTGTTGAGTGATTGAGTGAATGAATGAATGAGGCACCATCCTTACTTATTTATACTAGCTGAGGGGGCGCTAGGGTTATGTCTCTTCACCAAGCAGGGTCAACTTCTTCTATTATTGGTTAAAACCACTTTAATAAACCCTAGGGGCCGACTTCTCAAATACCACCATATGAATATGGTTTTACTAATACACAAGAGGGGATTTGGTCATACATAAGTCCCGACATGATCAATCCACAAAAGGGGATTTGATCTATATAATAATAACTCAATTATAATTAGAATATTCTTCGTAGTTACAATATTTCAACACTCCCCCTTAACAAGAAGGGTATTCTACTCACACAACCCAATACAACATCATCAAGAGAAAGAGAGGGCAACGACATCATCAACATCTGGAACATTGACTGGCATATCTACAAATCATCGAAAGTTTTTCTCATCATCAATAACATCATCGTTCACACCATGGAGTTGGAATAGCATCATCATCATCATCTGCATCGACATCAATTAGCATAATGCTAAGGCAACAACATCACCAACACCATCATCAACATCATGAGTTTAGTACAACATCATCAACAACAACACGAGGATGAAACAACATCATCAACAATAGCACGAGGTTGATACAACAAAATCATCAGCACTAGGCTGAGACAACATCATCATCATCATATGGCAACAAAATGAGGCAGGTGTAACAACAACATTTTATGGTACTCTGACAGACCGTCCTTATCGGACCTTCCGGATCTGCCCTGGAATCATAAGATTCCCTAGGATATAAAATCCTAACGGAGCTACCACGTGGTACTTTGACAGACCATTCTTACCGAACCTTCGGGACCTGCCCAGGAATCAAAAGATTCCCTAGGATATAAAATCCTAACGGAGCTACCACTACTGACCACAACTGACATATACATGGACAGGTACTCTGACAGATCGTCCTTACCGGACCTTCGGGATCTGTCCAAGGATGATCAGTCCCCTAGGATATAAAATCCTAACTGAGCTACCCGCTGTTGGTCAGGATACCATAGTATCATCAACATCACTCCTTTCGAGGAAGGTCCTTTCGCACTATACCAAGCTTGTCTCAAAAGTATTTAAACTTTACATGAGACAGAGGCTTGGTTAACACATCTACAACTTGCTCTTCTGTACCAACATATTGGAGCTTTACAGCTCCTCTCTGCACCATATCACGAATGTAGTGATACCGGATCTCTATGTGCTTCGATTTGTCATGGAACACTGGGTTCTCTGTCATCTTTATGCAACTCTGATTATCACATAGAATCAGAGTGGCTTCCATCTCCAGATTGAATAGATTTGTCAACAACTTCCGAAGCCATATGGCTTCACAACTGGTGGAATATGCAACAATGTATTCTGCTTCTGCTGTGCTAAGAGCAATACTGGATTGCTTCCTGCTCTGCCATGAAGTCATGGCTAACCCCAAACTGAAACAACATCCAGAAGTGCTCTTTCAATCAGAAACACTTCCAGCCCAATCTGAATCAGTATAACCATACAGTCTAAAGTCATGATCTCTAGTATAACATAGACCATATTCCAACGTACCCTTAAGGTATCTCATCACATGCTTTGCAGCTACAAGGTGAACACGTCTGGGCTCTACCAGATACTGACTCAAGGTGTTCACAACAAAGCATATATCGGGCCTGGTATTCGTCAGATACATCAATGAACCAATAATCTGTTTGTACAGAGTAGCATCAACTAATTCTGATGAAGTATCAACTAGGAGCTTCAACTTTGTTTCCATGGGTGTGTTCATGGATTTACATTCCAATATGTCAAACCTCTTCAGTATTTCAACTGCATACTTCCCTTGGTTAAGGAAGATCTTCTCTGGGCTCTACCAAGCTTTAAGACCTAAGAAATAATGCATCAGGCCTGTTATCCCCACTTTTTAGGGATAACTAGGAGATCATGTCTCGAGGCCCACAGGTCCTAGACATGGAGTACCGAGAGAAGGATTGACCTGAGCATGGCCCTGGAGGGCCCACCTTTTCTTCTTCCATTGTCTTTGTCTTGTCAGCAGTAGCAACATCCATCACCATCGGCTTGGTCTTGTATTAGAAGAGGTTCTTGCTCCATGAGGTAATTGGTCCAGGTATCATGGTATGTGTCACTTTTGATCATTGAAACCTTTGAATATATGCATCTGGTTCCTTTTATCTCTAAATACTGCTTGGATCTTACATTTGCCCACTTGACCATGTTTGGGGGGATTGACAGGGTGCCCTAGCAAGCCTGTGTCTATAGGTTTTGGTTTGCCACTGGGGGGATTTCTGAAAAGCCATCGTCCACTCCCATCATACTACCACTCTTACATCTTGTTTCCCGCTCATCTATCCCATTCCGCTTGTCCGGGCATTGGGTTGACCTATTTTCAGGACTACACCTTACCTCGTGGGAAGAAGGGGCTAAAGGCCCAGATGGTAAAAGCAAGTTGGTAAAAGATAAAAGCCTAAGAATAAACCTCGAGATGCTTCGCCTAGGGATCCCCGAGAAAGAAATAAAAAGCTTCTCAGCAAGAAACAAGAGGGACCCGGAAAAATAATAAAACAAGACCTAATCAGAGGATAGGGGGTCTCATCACGAGCCAACCTATTAGGTTCATGGGTATCTAGCAGTATGACATTGCCACCAACTGGTTACCACGCTAGGGCAGTAACTCTTGGTTGCATGGCCAAGGGAAAGGGGGTCTCATCACGAGCCAACCTTCTCATTTCTGTGAAAGTACTTGTGGGTAACGCTATCAGCTCTGGTCACCACGCCAAGGCAGTGTCCCCTGATTAGCTCTTGAACAAAAAAAGCAAATAAAATAATAAAAAGAATACAAAGAATAAAGGCAAGAATGGGCTTGGAAAAAATGCATCCATGACAGGAACAACTCGACTTCCACAAAGGCACCCACAGGTAACACGTTGCATCCTTGGCCCTTACTGCACCCACATGCTTGGACATCCCCTGTCCACATCATCCATTTACATGGCTTGGTTGAGGTCTCTCTGGGAACTTTCCTTTTTTTGTGGACACTAGCCCAATAGGAAGCCTTGTCCTTTTCCCCAGACTTGTATTGCAGGCTTGTGTAACGTCTTTGAGCTATTGATTGATGTATTAGGGATTTTATGCATGTGTTTAATAATATTAATGATGAAATGTGTTTGACATTGCTATGATCCTTGTGACTGATGAGCCCATGGAGGGCGTAACCTTTGATGTGCAGGACCATACCCGACGGACAGGTACCATTTGGATCGATACACATGGGGAGATGATCAGTTCGGACCTCCATGGGGCTGAAGAGCCCATTAGATGGATGCTGAGACCCCACCATGGGGCAGAGACGAGACAGAGATGGATCAGTGTCTTGCACCGAAGAAGAAGAGGACGTTCCACCAGAGGCACCCCGACAGAGCTTGACCTAGGGGGATTTGCTCCTTTTCAGTGGAACGTTGGCCTTGGAAGGCCTAGGACGTCACCCATCATAGCCATGATGTCATCCAACAGTATGGACGTTTTGGGAGGCAGACTGGGCAGTATTGGCATGTGTGGCAGGTTGGAGAAGCCCAAGGAGGGCTAACGTTTTGCTCCAGGATGCCCCATTTGCCCTAGAAGGGGCTAACGCCTCCCTTAGAGCGGCTTCTTATCTCTTTATAGCTCAATTAGGGTTTTAATTTGACAATTTAATGTAAAACAATATGATTTTGATAATTTGGCCTTGTCGGCCTTTTACCTGACCTAAAATGTAAAATTAGGTCAAGGTTTTGTATAAATGAGAGATTTTCACTTTCATTTTTTCATCACAACTCACTCACTCATTAGTGAGGTCTGAAATTTGTGCCCTATCTTGGGTACTTGGCTGATTTAAAGAAGGCACACTTGTTGAAGGAAGATATTTTTGGCACATTTTGGCATTTCTCTTGAAGGAAGGTGTTACAACTAGGGTTTGCATACTATTTCATGGTGATATGTAAGTGTTTTTTCTGCAAAACTTCTTGAATGAATGGTTGTAGTCTTATATTCTTGCATATGTTTATAATTTGC
>JASDQU010104293.1:428463-453631 GCA_032191745.1 Picea mariana
TCATCTCTCACTCACTCATTAGTGAGGTCTGAAATTTGCGCCATTTTTGGGGTGATTGGCTGAAATTGTGAGGCACACTTGTTGAAGGAAGACTTTTTCTTGGCATTTTGGCATTTCTCTTGGTGGAAAGTATTACAACTAGGGTTTTGCTATGTGATTTCTTGGTTAAATGTAAATGAATTTCTGCAAAACTTCTTGATTGAATAGTTGTAGTGTTGTTTTCTTGCATTTATTATTATAATTTGCTGAATCAAACCCTAGGTGACAAGCACACATTGAAGGTCCTTGTCTCATGTCCCTACCAAGATTTTAAGCCATTTTATTGCTAAAGTGAGATAGAGCCTTTCCTTAGCAACACTCTATTCTTTCTTTCTAGCCATTTGATTTGTTGAAGAGGATAGAGCCTTTCCATAGCAACACTCCATCCATCTTCTTCTTGGTAGCCGTTTTTCTTATTTGTTGAGCTAAAAAGGAGAAAACGCACCAAGGCCTAGGTCTCTACACCTTGGTGAGCCGATTTTCCCTAGGGTTTGCTTAGTAAAGCCTTGCTTTAGCAACACGTTGCTTACAAACGTTCTTGTCTTACCTCTTATCAACTATTATTCAAGCTAGCCGTTGCCATTAAGCTAAGGAAGGAGGAGAGAGCACCGAGGCCTAGGTTTTCGACACCAAAGTGAGCCTCTCTCTCCTAGGGTTTCATCCTTGAGGCCTTGCCATAGCAACACCTCAAGGTTTAACTCTCTTGTCCTTAGTTTTACCACTTTCACTTGATCCTTCAACTTTTGTGTCCTCATTTTGACTCCATATACCCTAGGAACGCACTGATCTAAGGCCACATGTGTTGAGTAACTTGATCCTACAAACTTCCAATACTTTGAACAAACCCTAACCAATACTAACCCTAGCTTAGACTAACCTTTACTAACCCTAATGCTGCCGTCTTCTTTTATGCTATAAACACCTTATATGCAACATTTATTTCATCTTTAAAGCAATTGAATGGTTGTCTAAGGCGTTGTCTCTGAAGTGTTGATATTGTTACATTGATTTCCATTAGCATTTATTGTGAAGTGATATTGTAATCATTGCTATTGTACAACTTTGATTTGCTTCATCAATAATATTGTTTATCAATTGCTTATTATCAGAAAGTCATTGATTATATGAAGTACTAACCAACAAACAAGCTTGCACATGTAGTTTCATTGTTGCTTTGTTCTCGGGCAGGGATACTTCTTGGTTATACTTCCGGTTATCTTTATTGGCTATAAGCCAGACTTTCTGATCAGGTGGTGACTTGTGAGGGGGGAAATTATCTTATAGCTCTTAAGCCTCTTGCCTTCTCAAAACCCCAGGTCACCAGGGACTTCTCCCTTGGGCCTCACCTCCCTAAATAGAAAGAACCTTCCCATCGAGGTGACAGTGGGTGGGATTGGTTCAGTTACGCTAGTTTGACCTCTTTTCATCCATCTATTAGCCTAACTACAAACTGTGCGATAACAGAACCACATACATCTTGAGTGGATGAGCTCCAAGATTCCTTTTGCTTTACTGTCGCTCTTTGGGAAAGGATTCTTTATGTTCATTCCTTGTGCACATCCCTTGCACACACCTTCATGATCAACCTTGAATTCTGGTAGACCTGTAACTAACTTGCTTACAGATGGTAAGGCTTTGTAGTTAATGTGAGCTAGTCTTCTATGCCAAAGTTCACATGGACTATCAGTGGAGCGAGTCAAGGCTACATCTGAGTGACCTTTTAACTTATACAAGCCACCTTCTTCTATTCCAATAACAATTACATCTTCTATGGTTTTTCCTTTAGGCCACATAAGAACTTCACCATCTATGAATGCAACCCTGAAAACTTTCTTATGTAAGGCTGAGATAGAAAGTAAATTCTTTGTCAAACCTGGTACATATAGTACATCTGTCATTCTCATCGGAGTCCCTAAATCAAGTTTGTAGGTGGATTCTCCCATTCCTTTGATAGGGTACTGGTAATCATCTCCGAGTGAAACTTTATGGGGAAAGTCCTTTTCTGTAAGGCTAGAGAGAATCTCTCTGACTTGTCATGTGCTTAGAGGCACCATTATCTATGAGCCAAGTATCCTCTCCAGGTGTCACAGATCCCGAGAGAGATGAAAACAAGACATAATCTTCAATCTCTTCTTTAGTCACCTTCGTGGGTGGCTCATCATCTTCCACTACATGGGCATGATGTCTTTTGTTATTTCTCTTCTTGTATTCTTCTCTTCTGGCAGGACAATTCTTAGCAATGTGTCCCATCTTATCGCAATGATAACATTGATAAGAGGAGAAATTTTTTACTCTTCTTTGACCCGTTTGATATTTCTGGAATCTCCCTGGAGGGTGAGATTCTTTATGGAAGTGGGTGAATCTCTTTGGGGAGTGAGATTCCTTATGGAGGTGAGTCTCCTTTTGGAAATGAGATATTTTCTTTCCTCCTTTAGTATGAGCAGCTAGGGCTTGGTCTTCATCCCTTAATAGTACTACTGCTTCTCGATTGGCTACTCTTGCTTCTTCTTGAACACATTCTTCCTAAAGACTATCAAATTGTTGTTTTTATTTTCTTGCACAGATAGTTTGGATGAAGGCATCCCAAGGTCTTGTGAGATCCTTAAGAGTTGTCATGATGAGTTCATTTTCATCCAAGTTGTCTCCAATTTCTTCTAGCTGTTCTTTGAAATGAGTAACCCTAGAGAAATAGTCTTGGACTGTTTCTCCTTTTTGCATCTTTGTATTCTTGAGTTGGGTTCTCAAGTTCATCTTTCGGTTGATGTTCTTTCCTTCATACATTTTGGTTAGGGCATCAAACATCTCTTTTGGAGTGTTCTTAGAAGACACTTGAGGGATCAAGTGATCTTATAGAGTTTGCAATGATTCTTTTGGCCCCAACCATATCCTTCTTGTACTTTGCTTTGGCTGCATCTTCTTCGGGTTCCGGTACATTTTCTTTTATGTATTTTGCAAGGTCATTATCTTCAAGAATGAGTGCAATCCTGTATTTCTAGGCACTAAAGTTTTCCTCACCTTCTAACTTGTCAACAAGCTTGGGGCTTGCAGACATCTTGACTTGGAGCTGGGAAAAGGACCAAAAAATGAAAGTGCTTAGAAAGTGAATTTGAACTTACCAGGAAATGCACTGGGCCTGGGCTTAGGCGAGTAGGCTGGAGCTGTCTGATTTCAAAAAATCCAAATTTTACCCCTTGAAGCTGGACCTGTGCAAATTTGGATTGGTACATCTAGTACTGGTTCTAGTTTCCTAGTTTTCTGGTACTAGTCAAAACTAGGGTTTTCACTTTTCGAAGGCTTTGGCCACTAAAAAGGTGCGGTTGAGCTGCCAAGTGATGCGTTAGGCTTGGGTGCACTTCCCTAGATGGTTTTAAGGCAGAAATTCCTTTCCAATAAAAAGTTGTAATTTTCTTGTACGACAACAATGATGTTTTTGGTTACCCAGTGAAAGGTGCTCTATTTAGTTCAACTCTGATACCATGTTAAATTTTGCCTGTTATTAAGTTCTTTTCAATTTTCTAGAGCATAACAACATAAGTAGGATCACTAAAAGAAACACAATCACAAGGTACACAACATTTTATCTTGGGAAACCCTCATGGGGGAGAAAACCCAACAAAACTTCCTCAATAATAGATTTCCAATACAATGCCAAGACTAAAGACCAAAACACTAAAGAATATCCAAGACTTAGCATGCGCCTCTCTTCTCCTTCTTGTAACTGCAACTACCTCCAAAAGATGCGCACTTGTTGAGTGACTGATTGAGTGAATGAATGAGGCGCCGTCCTCACTTATTTATACCAGCTGAGGAGGCGCTAGGGTTATGTCTCTTCACCAAGCAAGGTGCTCTATTCAGTTCAACTCTGATACCATGTTAAATTTCGCCTGTTATTAAGTTCTTTTCAATTTACTAGAGCATAACAACATAAGTAGGATCACTGAAAGAAACACAATCACAAGGTACAACATTTTATCTTGGGAAACCCTCATGGGGGAGAAAACCCAACAAAACTTCCTCAATAATAGATTTCCAATACAATGCCAAGACTAAAGACCAAAACACTAAAGAATATCCAAGACTGAGCATGCGTCTCTCTTCTCCTTCTTGTAACTGCAACTACCTCCAAAGCATGCGCACTTGTTGAGTGACTGACTGAGTGAATGAATGAGGCGCCATCCTCACTTATTTATACCAGCTGAGGGGGCGCTAGGGTTATGTCTTTTCACCAAGCAAGGTCGACTTCTTCCAATAGTGGTTAAAACCACTTTAATAAACCCTAGGGGACGATATGAATATGGTTTTACCAATCCACAAGAGGGGATTTGGTCATACATAAGTCCCGCCATGATCAATCCACAAAAGGGGATTTGATCTATATAATAATAACTCAATTATAATTAGAATGTTCTTCGTAGTTACAATATTTCAACAAGTTTCACTTCACATCAAAGGATCTTGGGACGAGTGCCTAAACAATGTTAAGGTTTAAGCTATTATTAGAGTTCTTTGCATTTCACTAGATAACAATAGCATAGATAGGATCACTGAGAAATACACAATCACAAGAGACACATCATTTATCCTAGGAAACCCTCACGGGGGAGAAAACCCAACAAAACTTCCTTATTATAGATAGCAAATACAATGCCAAGAGATAACTCAAACAAATACAGAAAGTCCTCTCCCAAGAATTCGCCTCTCTCTCTCTCTCTCTCTCTCTTCTCCAATTGTAGCTCCAAACTTGTCTCTTGATGGACAAGTGAGTGTGTGTCTAAATGAGGTGCTAGCTTCCTTATTTATACAACTCAGGCACGTGTGGACGGAGGTGTCTTTTCACTGGCGGGGCCGACTTCTTCTTCTGGGTGGTTATAACCACCTTTAAGATATTTTGGGGTCGACTTCTTATTCTTCCTATTACAATTATGTTTTGACCAATCCGCAAAAGGGGATTTGGTCCTTTACAATAGCCAACATGATCAATCCGCAATAGGGGATTGATCTAATGAATAATACATAAATAATAATTAGAATACTCTTTGTAGTTACATTATTTCAACACTCCCCCTTAACAAGAAGGGTATTCTACAACAACATCAAGCGAGAGAGAGGACTGCATCATCAACAACATCAGGTGGGTGAGAGGACAATATCATCAACAACATCTTGGAACACTGATTGGCATATCTATAAATCATCAGAAGCTTTTCTCATCGGCAACATCGTCATTCTTAATGGAATGAAATCATCATCTGTATCAATATGGATTAGTATAAGACTAATACATCATCATCACAGCACGAGGCTGGTCACATCATCACAACACGAGGCTGACACATCATCACAACAATTAAGCTGGAATCACAACACAACAATTAAGCTGGAATCACAACACAACAATTAAACCGGCATCACAACACTCGACTGGCATCTCAACACAACAATTAAGCTGGAAGCACAACACTCGGCTGGCATCTCAACACAACAATTAAGCTGGCAGCACAACACTCGGTTGGCATCTCAACACAACAATTAAGCTGGCAGCACAACACTCAGCTGGCATCTCAACATAGCAATTAAGCTGGTAGCACAACACTCGGCTGGCATCTCAACATAGCAATTAAGCTGGAAGCACAACACTAGGCTGGCATCTCGACACAACAATTAAGCTGGAAGCACAACATTAGGTTGAAATCTCGACACAACAATTAAGCTGGAAGCACAACACTAGGCTGGCATCTCGACACAACAATTAAGCTAGAAGCACAGCACTAGGCTGGCATCTCGACACAACAATTAAGCTAGAAGCACAACACTAGGCTGACATATCAACACAACACTACTCCCCCTTTCGAGGGAGGTCCTTTCGGACTATACCGAGCTTATCTCGAAAGTGCTCAAACTTTACACGAAATAGAGGCTTGGTCAACACATCGACAACCCATTCATCCGTGCTAACGTACTGGAGCTTAATGGCTCCTCTCTGCACCATGTCATGGATGTAATGGTATTGGATCTCCATGTGTTTCGACTTATCATGAAATACAAGATTCTCTGTCATCTTTATGCAGCTTTGGTTTTCACATAGGATCGTGGTTGCTTCCATCTCTAGGTCAAATAGACCTGTCAACAACTTTCGAAGCCATATAGCTTCACAACTGGCAGAAGATGCGGCAATCTACTCTGCTTCCGCTGTACTGAGAGTAATGCTGGATTGCTTCTTACTCTGCCATGAGATCATCCCAAACTGAATCAGTGTACCCACTAAGTGTGAAATCATGATCTCCATCACAACTAAGACCACAATCTAATGTACCCTTAAGGTACCTCATCACATGTTTTGCAACAACTAGGTGAAACTGACTCAAAGTGTTCACGGCAAAATAGATATTTGGTCTGGTGTTCATCAGGTACATCAACAATCCAATGATCTGTCTATACAGCGTGGCATCAATCAATTCTAACGAAGTGTCGACCAGTAGCTTCAGCTTCGCTTCCATGGGTGTATTCATGGATTTGCACTCTAACATGTCGAATCTCTTCAGGATTTCGACTGCATACTTCCCTTGGTTAAGGAAGATTCTCTTTGGGCTTTGCCATACCTCAAGACCTAAGAAATAATGCATTAGGCCAAGGTCTTTCATCTCAAATTCTGAAGCGAGCTTCTTCTTACATTCGGTGATGATCTTTTCTTCTCCAGTTAAGAATAAGTTATCCACATATAGCAGCAATATCACCGGCTCTTGAACTAGAGGTTTGAATCTGCTTTACTCTTGGTAAAGCCCAAGCTCGTAAGAAAACTGTCTATCCTGCCATACCAAGCTCTAGGAGCTTGCTTCAACCCGTATAGAGCCTTCTTCAACTTGCAGACATGAGTCTTCCTGTCTTCAACTTCAAATCCTTGAGGTTGTTCTATATACACTTCTTCTTCAATGACACCATTTAGGAAAGCTGTCTTTACGTCCATCTGGTGTAACTTCCAGTTCATCTTAGCTGCGAGGGCTATGATGGTTCTGATCGAAGTGTATCTGGCTACAGGAGCAAATGTCTCTTCATAGTCAATGCCTTCCTTTTGAGAAAAGCCACGAGCGACAACCTTGCTTTGTACTTCTCAATACTTCCATCAACAACATGTTTTATTTTGAAGAACCATTTGGAAGATACCACATCCTTGCTCTTCGGTCTGGGAACTATTTCCCATACATCATTCTTTATTATGGATTGGTATTCTTCTGTCATGGCATCTGCCCATTCTTTCTTCTGAATGGCTTCTTCAAAGCAGGTAGGCTCCTTCTTTAGGAGATCACACATCAAAGCCATATAACTGGAGAATGGCTTAGGTCTCTTCACCTGTCTCGTGGTTCCTTCGGGAACACCATACTTCTCTCCATCTTGAATAAGCTCCCTAGCCCAAGCATGCTTTCTCTTATGGGAGATCATCATTTGAAGAGGTTCTTGAAATTCTACTATGTAATGATCTTCTAGAATTTCCTCATCAGGGGAGGCTATGACTTCCCTCACTGGTTCCGCAACTCTGGGAACCTCCCTCACTGATTTTGCAACTCTGGGAGCTACAAGTTCCTCTTGATATACTTCTTCAAGATGGCATCTTCTTGATTTCTTGAGCGCTGCATCTTCATCAAAGGTCACATCACTACTGATCTCAATGTGATGGTGACTTGGTATATAAATCCTGAAGGCCTTGGAGGCTTCACAGTATCCCACAAATATTCCCTTCTTTCTTGAGGGTTCCAACTCGTTTCTCTTCTCTTTCGGAATATGTACAAATACCGGGCAGCCAAATATTTTGAGATGGCTTACCTCTGGCTTCTTTCTCGTGAACATCTCTTTCGGGGTCTTGAACCCAAGTGCACTATGGGACAATCAGTTTTGTACAAATACTGCTGTCATTGCTGCTTCTGCCCATAAGCACATTGGAAGATCTTGATCATGGATCATGGTCTTCACTGCTTCCATTATCGTTCTGTTCTTTCTTTCTGCTACACCATTTTGTTGAGGATTATAGGGAGTGGTGAGCTTCCTCTTGATCCCGACATCTTTGCAGAAGTTCACAAACTCTTTTGAGGTGTATTCTCCTCCATTATCTGACCTGAGTATCTTGATATTTCTTTCAGAAAGATTCTCTATCAAGGTTTTGAATTCATTGAATTTACTGAACACTTCATCTTTTGATTTCAAAAAGTAAACTCGGGTCTTACAAGAATAATCATCAATAAAAGATACATAGTATACATACCCACTGATGGAGGATGATGGCATTGGGCGACACACATCTGAATGAATGAGTTCTAAGACTTCTTTTGCTTTGCTGTCTCTCTTCGGAAAAGGGTTCTTGATGTTCTTCCCTTGTGCACATCCATTGCACACACCTTCATGGTCAACTTTGAGTTTTGGTAGACCTGTGACTTCTTTGCATATGTATGGTAATGCCTTGTAGTTGATGTGGGCTAATCTTCTATGCCAAAATTCACATGGATTCTTAATGGCGTGGGTCATGGCTGCTTCTGAGTGACCGTTTAGCTTATACAAGCCACCTTCTTCTTTTCCAATGACGATTGCTTCTTTCATGGTTTCTCCTTTAGCCCACATAAGGACTTCTCCATCTATAAAGGCAACTCTGAAGCCTTTCTTTTCTAAAGCTGATATGGAGAGTAGGTTCTTTTTCAAACCTGGTACATAGAGTACGTCCTTCATCTTCATTGAATTCCCTAAGTTAAGTTTGTAGTTTGATTCTCCCACTCCCTTGATGGGATATTGGTAATCATCTCCAAGTGTAACTTTCTGAGAAAACTTCTTTTCTGAAATGCAAGAGAGAATATCTCTTTGACCTGTCATGTGCTTGGAAGCACCACTATCAATGAGCCAAGTGTCCTCTCCAGGCGTTACCGATCCTGAGAGGGCCGAGACTAAGACATAGTCTTTAATTTGTTCTCTTAACATCTTTGCGGGTGGCTCTTCATCTTCAACTGCATGGGCATGGTGCGTCTTATTTTTCCTCTTGTATTCTTCTCGTCTAGTTGGACAATGTCTCGCAATATGTCCCATCTTGTCACAATGGTAGCATTGGACAGGTGAGTAATCTCTTTCTTTTTGTTGTCTGTTCTTCTGGAATCTCTTTGGTTGAGATTCTTTATGACTGAATTTGTTTTGGGGGTGAGACTCTTTATTGAGTTTCTTTCTGGAAGTAAGACTTCTTTCTTCCTCCTTTAGTGTGAGTAGCTAGGGCTTGATCTTCATCTCTTGATAGTAAAGCCTCTCGGTTAGCTACTCTTGATTCTTCTTGAATGCATTCTTCCCGTAGACCGTCAAATTTTAGTTTCTCCGTTCTGGCACAAATCGTTTGGATGAATGCATCCCAAGGTCTTGTGAGACCATTGAGGGCTGTCATTATGAGTTCATCTTCGTCTATGTTATCTCCAATTGCTTCTAACTGNTAGGGCTTGATCTTCATCTCTTGATAGTAAAGCCTCTCGGTTAGCTACTCTTGATTCTTCTTGAATGCATTCTTCCCGTAGACCGTCAAATTTTAGTTTCTCCGTTTTGGCACAAATCGTTTGGATGAATGCATCCCAAGGTCTTGTGAGACCATTGAGGGCTGTCATTATGAGTTCATCTTCGTCTATGTTATCTCCAATTGCTTCTAACTGTTCTTTGAATTCTGATATTCTGGAGAAATATTCTTGGATTGATTCTCCTCTCTGCATCCTTTTATTCTTGAGCTGAGTTCTTAGATTCATCTTTCGGTTTATGTTCTTTCCTTCATAAAGTCTGTTTAGGGCATCAAACATTTCTTTCAGAGTCTTCTTCGATGACACACAAGGAATTAGGTGATCTTTGATTGAATATGCAATGATTCTTTTGGCCTTGATCATGTCCTTTTGGTGCTTTGCTTTATCTGCAACATCGACGGGTTTTGGTACTTCTTCTTTGGCAAATCTTGCTAGGTTATTCTCTTCAAGAATGAGACCAATGCTATACTTCCAGGCACAGAAGTTTTCCACACCTTCCAACTTGTCAACAAGCTTAGTGCTTGCAGACATCTTTTACCTAGAGTTAGGAAAATGTTCAAAAATGAAAATGCCCAAAATTAAATTATGAACTTACCAGGAGGTGCGCTTGGCTGTGGCGAGTAGCTTGGTGTGTTTGGATCTTGAAAAATCCAACTTTTACCGCTCCAAACTTGATTTGCGAATTTCTGAACTGGTGCTTCTGGTTTTCTGGTACTTTTGGTACTCTGGTACTTCTGGTACTCTGGTTTTCTGGTACTTCTGGTACTTTGTGAAAACTAGGGTTTCACTTTCCGGGAGATCTAGCCACTGAAAAGTTGCACCGAGGATGCCAAAGTGATCCTTGAGGAAGGGCGCACTTTTCTAGGTGGGTTTGGTGCTAAAATACTTCATCAACAAAAAGCCCTAATTTTCATGTATGACAACAGTGACGTTTTTTACTGTCTCTTGTGAAAGATGCTCTCTTCAGCTTATCTCTGATACCATGTTAAGGTTTAAGCTATTATTAGAGTTCTTTGCATTTCACTAGATAACAATAGCATAGATAGGATCATTGAGAAATACACAATCACAAGAGATACATCATTTATCCAGGGAAACCCTGATGGGGGAGAAAACCCAACAAAACTTCCTTATTATAGATAGCCAATACAATGCCAAGAGATAACTCAAACAAATACAGAAAGTCCTCTNAATGCGCCTCTCTCTCTCTCTCTCTCTCTCTCTCTCTTCTCCAACTGTAGCTCCAAACTTGTCTCTTGATGAACAAGTGAGAGTGTGTCTAAATGAGGCGCTAGCCTCCTTATTTATACAACTCTGGCACGTGTGGACGGAGGTGTCTTTTCACTGGTAGGGCTGACTTCTTCTTTTGGGTGGTTATAACCACCTTTAATATATTCTGGGGCCGACTTCTTATTCTGCCTACTACAATTATGTTTTGACCAATCCGCAAAAGGGGATTTGGTCCTTTACAATAGCCGACATGATCAATCCACAATAGGGGATTGATCTAATGAATAACACATCAATAATAATTAGAATATTCTTTGTAGTTACATTATTTCAACAAACAGAAAACGCTAGGTGAAGGTAGGAGTTATTTGTTTAATTGACTTGTTGAACTAATAGATAATGTAGAAAATAAATCAGCAAAACAACAAGCTAACTTACCCCAATCCTCCAAAATGTTGGCTAAGATAATGCACAAGGAAGGGTTAAATGCTCTTACCACTTCATGAATGAGTTGTACTATCTGTACGTTGGATAGAGCGGCTGGAAATAAGATGTTTCCTTGCTGTCCTGTTATATCAGAATTGCAAAAACACAGAAAAACACAGAAAACAACAAGGAATATTGCCTTTTGAGGCCTTCCACGAGTGTATAATCATACTAGATCAATAGATCTGTGGGTGGAAATGATAGGGCAGCAAGGTATGAATGAATACTATGTATTATAGCCTTCAGATCTGTAGAAAAGATAGTTTCCAGGTGGCTGAAAATTACCTCTGCAGATTTGGGGTTCAAATCCCCCTAGGGTCAAAACCCAAAAATGCTACAGCCAAAGAAAAACTTGTTGGGTTTTTTTTTTTTTTTTTAACTTTTTAATATATATTTATTTTAAATATATTAACTAGAAAATAAGAGATATAACTTGTGAATCAAATCTGGAAAGTTTATGGAATGGTTTGAGAGGTAAATACTTACAATAATGCCCCTTCTTATGTAAAAATGAGTGTAGATCTGACTGTATTTTTCGCTGTAAATAAACAGATCTGCACACTATTCTTCAAGAAACCGTTGTTAAATGTGTTAAATAAAGCCCCCAAAAAACTCAAGGGTAAATTTATCTTGGGGTAGGGAAATTCTCTAATGACAAATTCCCCAAGATTTACTAGCTTATAAGATATAAAAATTAAGATCTAAGTTAGGGTATGATTTTTTTGTATTTTTATAATAAAAAGAATGATTAAAACTTTTGGAAATAATTGGTTAAGAAATCGAGACATAACTTTACCTTTTATTTTTACCTTTTAGATGGTTGTTGATTTGAGAGATTATGACCCCGTGAGTTCAAGATCAGCCCTTGGACGAATTTCTAGTTGATTGAGTTTGGAGTCGGAAGACTATCGCCCCCAATACTAGAAATGTTTACACGATGGGTTGCTCTTTGGATTTTCTAGGAAAGCTCCTTGATGGATGGTCTCCAAGACAATCAATTGACTTGGGTCAAAGTGACAAACAACCACTTGGTTGAAGCTACATTCAAAGAAGTTGGTCTAACAACAACTTGGGTTTGTTTCACTAGGCACCCATAAGGAAATGGAAGAGATGAGGAGTCTATTTCCTTTCCTCCATGTGACTATGTAGCCCCTCAATGGATTGATTAATCACCTCTTGCAATTATCCTGAAAAACCCATGTTAAAGCACAAAATAAAATATCCTTGGCCAAGAAAAACAAGCATTACAATAGACAATCCATAGTGACACAAGAGAATTTTGTTCAAAATTATGGCATTATGATCTCACAAAGTTCCAACAACAACAAATGAGAGGAGGGGCTAGTCTTATATAGTTTTTCATTAAAACGGTTAGTTTCCCTTTTGTTAGAATTTGGGAAGTAGGGCAGAAAATTACTGTTTTTCAAATTTCAGTTAGCTAGAAAAACAATAGAACAGTTAACCAATGCTATACTGAACTGCTGAACAAAGTAAATCAGATCAGAGAAAGGACAACTATAAGCTTTGAATCTTTAAACAAAATTCTGAGTGTGTACAACACTCAGATCTAACCTAGCAGTAACTAGATTCAACTAAACTCAAAGACAAGATTATAGATTAATCAAACAAACACTCTTTCTGATCTAAACTAAAGAACAGATTTAATTAATGATATAGATTAAAATCCAGATCTAGTCTACAAGACTGATATAGATCTATACAGATCAAAACTAAAACCAATCTCCAGATCTGATATAGATCTAAGTAATGAGCAGACTATAACATTTAAACAACTTCAAAACAAAGAACAACAGATCTAAATAATAGTAAACTGAACAGGTCACTTACCTTGTAGTCTTACCTCTGGAGGAGTCCATGCCACACACGAGATGTAATGCCACTTGTAATTATGCTCAGAAAAAATTCAGGATCATAGATCTACCATAAAGGTTAGATCTCTTGCCAAGAGATGAATAGACTTACTTGCCACCAAGGAAGAGAAACCACTTAAGCACCACACAAAAATTTCTGTGATTAAACCCTCACACACACAGAAATTCCAAGGACTCAAACCCTCATGCAAGAAGAGGTAGCAGGGGTTACGGCCAGCTTAGAGGGGCCGCGACTCAATGGTTAGTGGCCAGACCTGTGCTGGAGGAGTCACGGCTCCTAGAGAGTTCACAATTCAAACAGATCTGCACTAGAGGAAGGTGACAACAACTTCTTGGAAGGGGTCCAGGGTACTAGACTTGCTGTAGGAGAGGACGACAGTTACACTCCTCAGCACACAAGTATACACAGCTTGAAACAACCCTGGATATGCAGCTTAAGTAACCCTCTTATCATCACCAAACAGGGAGCATATATAAATAGTAACCAAACTGAACAACTGGCTAGTCTAGGAGGACCGAACCACAGCAGGAAAAGACCTCAGCAACTGTTACAAGAGGGGCCGCAACTCACAAGAGATCCGCTCACTATTGGAAGAGAATATGAAAGTGTGTTGAAGGTAGAGGGATAGGACTATATTTATACTTTAGGCTAGGGTAGGTTAGTAAAAATAATAATAAAAAATAACATGTTTAATTAATATAAATATTAATTAAGCATGTTATAATTAAAACATTTAATTAATATTTTCACATTAACCCCTAAAGCAAAAACAAAACCCCAAATAAACACAAGCAAGGGTGAAGGGGGTTTTAGGAAGGGTGACTTGGTGGCAATACTTGTCCATTTATTCTCAAGGTGACCTTTTTAACTTTATCATCACTGCATATGGGATACATCCCTCATGTGGTCATGCCCGCCTTCAAAGAGGGTCATATACCAACAAACACTTGATCAAAGGTCAGGTGGCCCCAGAACATTTCTGGGGTCTTATCCACCAAGGTACAAGACTAAGGATCAACCCATGTCCCAGACATGGGTACCCTGGAACATGTCCAGGGGCCCTAGACATATCTAAGGACTTTAACTACTTGGTCCTAGACCAAGAACCCCAGTTATCTACTGGGGGGCCCTCACAAGGGTCTTCACTGCTTGGTCCCAAACCAAGAACCCCAGTTATCTACTGGGGGCCCTTACAAGGGTCTTTTGCCATGGCATTGACTGTTTGGTCCCAGACCAAGAACCCCAGGAGTGCACTGGGGGCCCTAGATTTTGGCTAGTTTCTTTGCCATCCTCCTGGGGAATGGCTCTTCCAGCTGTTTTAAATTCAACACTCCCTCTCAGCAACACCAAGCTTGTCACGAAAGTATACAAACTTTGTCAGCGATAGTGGCTTGGTAAAAATATCTGCCGTCTGTTTTGCCTTCAGAACATACTGAATGCTGAGAAGATTCTTCTGAACCATGTCCCGGACATAGTGGTATCTCATTTCAATGTGTTTTGATCTGTCGTGAAACACTAGATTCTCGGTGAGCTTTATACAGCTCTGATTGTCACAGTGAATGACTGTGGGTTCAAGCCCTGAACTGAACAAGTGTGAAAGTAGCTTCCTAAGCCACACTGCTTCTTTGCTAACAGCACTTGCATCAATGTATTATGCTTTTGCAGTGCTTTGGGCTATGGAGCTCTGTTTCCTGCTGGACCAGGAAATCATTGCCGAACCCAAACTGAAGCAATATCCTGAAGTTCTCTTCCGATCCACTGTATTGCCCATCCAATCTGAATCTGTAAAACCATGGAGCATTACATTTCCAGTGGAAGTGTATCTGAGACCATAAGCTATAGTTCCTCGAACATATCTTAGAATATGCTTCACAACAACCATATATATATGCTTTGGTTCACACATGAACTGGCTGAGAGCATTTACCACATAACAAATGTCTGGTCTCGTATGTACGAGATACATCAAAGATCCAATGATCTGCTGATATAAGGTGGGATCTTCAGGATTTGAACCTGTAACTTGATCTTGTAGTTTTTTTAGGTTAGAGATCATTGGAGTGGTCATGGATTTGCAGTCCATCATGCCAAATCTACGGAGCACATCAACTGCATATTTACCCTGTGAGAGAAAGATCTCTCCTGATTTCTGCCGAACCTCCAAGCCCAAAAAATAGTGCATGAGCCCCAAGTCTTTCATTTCAAACTCTGCAGAAAGCTCCCTCTTAGTCTGAGCTATCAAGTTTTCCTCTCCAGTGAGGAACAAATCATCCACGTATAAGACTAGGATAACTGGATGATTTTGAACAATCTTTATATAAAGATTTGGATCTGCTATGCTCTTGGTGAATCCAAGACTTTGTAGAAAGTTGTCTATTCTACCATACCAAGCTCTCAGAGCTTGCTTCAACCCATACAGGGCTTTCTTGAGTTTGCACACATGAGATCTTTTATCATGTATCACGAAACCTTCAGGTTGCTCAATATATACTTCTTGCTCAACTTCACCGTTAAGAAAAACAATCTTAACGTCCATCTGGTGAAGTTTCCAACCAAAAACTGCTGCAAGAGAGATAATAATCCTAATTGAAGTATACCTGGCATCTGGAGCAAAAATCTCGTCGTAGTCAATTCCTTCTTTCTGAGAGAAACCACGAGCCACGAATCTCGCCTTGTATTTCTTAATACTGCCATCTGCTGCATGCTTTATCTTATAAAGCCATTTTGAAGTTACTACTGATTTGCCATGAGGTCTAGGAACTACAGTCCATACTTCATTCTTTAGAATAGAATCATATTCTTCATTCATAACATCTTTCCACACTTGATGTTTGGAGGCTTCTACAAATGTGGAAGGTTCTGAGTCAATCACAGTATTTAAATTAGCTATGAGACTGGAGTACTTATCTGGTTTCTTGCTTTCTCTGAAGGTGCCCTTAGGAGCTGAATGTTTTTCTGCTTCTTTCAATATTTCCCGACACCAAGCGGGTTTCCTTTTAACAGGAGGTGTCTCCATTGGAAACTCAATAGTATCCCTTGAGGGGTCCACTGGAAGTTCTGAGGTTTCCTCCCTCTACTCATCTGGAAGAGGAGAATCTGGAGAATCAAGTGGTAGAGCTTCCTGCTCCTCTAAATCACATGGAAGTTCTTTGGCTCGACGAAAAGCTGCTTCTTCATGAAAAGTCACGTCTTTGCTTACTTCGATGAACTTTTGACCTGGGATATAAATTTTGTAAGCTTTTGAGGTTTCACTGTATCCCACAAAAGTTCATTTCTTTTTGGAGGGCTCCAACTTAGTCCTCTTCTCTTTTGGAATGTGAATATAGACTGGACTGCTAAAGATTCTCAAATGATCAACTGAGGGCTTAATTTCGGTGAAAACTTCTTCAGGAGTTTTCGCTTCAAGGGCTTTGTGTGGACATCGATTCTGAATGTAGACTGTAGTTCTGGCAGCCTCGGCCCAGAGAGATAAAGGTAGGTTTTGGTCATATATTATGGCCCTGGATGCTTCACAGATAGTTCTATTCTTTCTTTCAGCAACCCCATTCTGCTGAGGGTTGTATGGCACAGTTAGCTCCCTCTTAATTTCAGAAGCCCGACAGAGTTCGTCATATTTGAAGGAGTCAAATTCTTTACCATTATCTGTTCTGAAAACTCGGATGTGTCTCCCTATTTGATTTTCAGCAAGATTCTTGAAATCTTGAAATCTGCTAAAAGATTCATCTTTAGTCTTTAAGAAATAAATCCAAGTTTTACGCGAACAATCATCAATAAAATGATATAATAAATACAACCATTCATCGAAGGGGCAGTCATGGGTCCACAAAGATCAGGATGAATTAGGTCTAAAATGCCATTTGATTTTCTATTACTGAGAGGATAGGGTTTCTTTGTATTCTTACCAAGAGAACAACCTTTACAAACACTATCATGCTCAAAAGAAAACACTGGCATACCTGTCACCATCTTTTGCAAACCTGGAAGTGCGTTGTAGTTGAGATGTCCAAGTCTTCTGTGCCAAAGATAGCAGGGATTTACCATCTCATGAGCTAGAGCTTGAACAACCTGACCTGAAATTTTATAAAGTCCACTCTCACGAGTTCCAATAGTTATAGCAGTGTTTATATCTTTATTTGAGGACCACAAGAGGGCCTTCCCTTTGGAGAAAGCTACTGAATAACCTTTACTTTCTAAAACTGGAACAAAGATTTTTCTTTAGACCAGGAACATAAAGAATTTCATCAATGTGAAAGATATTACTTGAGTGAAATCAGAAAGAGGTAGATCCAAAACCTTTTATGTCATAGGTGCCATCATCACCTAATTCTACCTTTGCCTTGAATTTCTTGTCTTGATAGTTTGCAAGGTTTTGTTTGAAACCTGTCATGTGTCTGGAAGCACCACTGTCTATTAACCAAATCTCCTCTGACTTGGTAATAGTGTCGGAAAGAGCTGAGATAAGATAATATTCTCTTTGTTGTTCTTGCTCTTTGGTGGCAGCCCTGATTTGTCTTTTTTGAGGCTCTTCTTGAGGTTTAGCCTCTTCAGTGGCAACTAAGGCTTGGGATCTTCCTCTTCTTTTTTGCTGAGATGGAGGATTCCTGCAATCTCTTGCATAATGTCCTAACTTATTGCAGTTAAAACATTTAACTTTAGATAAATGAGGATTGAGGTGAGATAACTTACTTTGAGGTTTCTTACCTTTGCCTTTAGCTTGAGGGAACTTCTTCCATTTCTTGGTTTTCGCTGAAACGGCATGATCTCTTAGAAGTGAAGACTCATTTCTGCTTTTAAGTCTTCCTTCTTCTTCTAAGCAGTCATGCCATAATCTGTCAAAGTTAGGCTGGACTTCTCTTCCATTTACAGATGCAAGAAAAACTCCCCATGACTCAAGAAGTCCATCAAAAACAGTTTGCACAAGCTCATCATCATCTACCGAAACTACTATTGCAATAAGATGATATTTAGTTTGAGCAATTTTGGAGAAGAAGGTAGCAACTGAATCATCTTTTCCCATTCTCAAAGTACGTAGCTGTTTCTTCAATATTCTTTTCTGAGTTGGTGCTTTCTGTTCATAGAGGTTTGCCAAAGCATCAAAACATTCTTTGGCAGTCCTTAGGTGACCAATGATGGGCATCATGCTGTCCTTCACAGAATAAAAAATGATTCTCTTAGCCTTGGCTTGTTTCTTCCTATATGCTGTCCTGACTGTGTTTGAAGAGGGTTCTTCAATAACCCTAGTAATCAACTCTTCTAGTTCATTCTCTTCAAGGATGTTTACTATCCTGGATTTCCAAGCATTGAAGTTGGAGGCCCCTATAAGTCTGTCTTCAACTTTCACTGAAGTAGAGGCCATGCTGAGTTCTGTAATTAGTTTAGATGCTGCTGATCTCTGCAAAACAACCCTGACAAAGTGGATCTGTGTAGGCTCAAGATTATATCCTACACCCTAAGCTCTGATACCATGTTAGAATTTGGGAAGTAGGGCAGAAAATTACTGTTTTTCAAATTTCAGTTAGCTAGAAAAACAATAGAACAGTTAACCAATGCTATACTGAACTGCTGAACAAAGTAAATCAGATCAGAGAAAGGACAACTATAAGCTTTGAATCTTTAAACAAAATTCTGAGTGTGTACAACACTCAGATCTAACCTAGCAGTAACTAGATTCAACTAAACTCAAAGACAAGATCATAGATTAATCAAACAAACACTCTTTCTGATCTAAACTAAAGAACAGATTTAATTAATGATATAGATTAAAATCCAGATCTAATCTACAAGACTGATATAGATCTATATAGATCAAAACTAAAACCAATCTCCAAATCTGATATAGATCTAAGTAATGAGCAGACTATAACATTTAAACAACTTCAAAACAAAGAACAATAGATCTAAATAATAGTAAAGTTGTAAACTGAACAGGTCACTTACCTTGTAGTCTTACCTCTGAAGGAGTCCATGCACCACACAAGAGATGTAATGCCACTTGTAATTATGCTCAGAAAAAATTTAGGATCATAGATCTACCATAAAGGTTAGATCTCTTGCCAAGAGATGAGTAGACTTACTTGCCACCAAGGAAGAGAAACCACTTAAGCACCACACAAAAATTTCTGTGATTAAACCCTCCACACACAGAAATTCCAAGGACTCAAACCCTCATGCAAGAAGAGGTAGCAGGGGTTACGACCAGCTTAGAGGGGCCACGGCTCAATGGTTAGGGGCCAGATCTGTGCTGGAGGAGTCATGGCTCCTAGAGAGGCCACAGTTCAAACAGATCTGCACTAGAGGAAGGTGACGACAACTTCTTGGAAGGGGTCTAGGGTACTAGACTTGCTGTAGGAGAGAACAATAGTTACACTCCTCAGCACACAGGTATACACAACTTGAAATAGCCCTGGATATGCAGCTTAAGTAACCCTCTTATCATCACCAAACATGGAGCATATATAAATAGTCACCAAACTGAACAACTGGCTAGTCTAGGAGGGCTGAACCACAGTAGGAAAAGACCTCAGCAACTGTTACAAGAGGGGCCGCAACTCACAAGAGGAGATCCACTCACTATTGGAAGAGAATATGAAAGTGTGTTGAAGGTAGAGGGGTAGGACTATTTATACTTTAGGCTAGGGTAGGTTAGTAAAAATAATAATAAAAAATAACATGTTTAATTAATATAAATATTAATTAAGCATGTTATAATTAAAACATTTAATTAATATTTTCACATTAACCCCTAAAGCAAAAATAAAACCCCAAATAAACACAAGCAAGGGTGAAGGGGGTTTTAGGAAGGGTGACTTGGTGGCGATACTTGTCCATTCATTCTCAAGGTGACCTTTTTAACTTTATCATCATTGCATATGGGATACATCCCTCATGTGGTCATGCCTGCCTTCAAAGAGGGTCATATACCAACAAACACCTGATCAAAGGTCAGGTGGCCCCAGAAGATTTATGGGGTCTTATCCACCAAGGTACAAGACCAAGGATCAACCCATGTCCCAGACATGGGTACCCTGGAACATGTCCAGGGGCCGTAGACATATCTAGGGACTTTAACTGCTTGGTTCCAGACCAAGAACCCCAGTTATCTACTGGGGGGCCCTCACAAGGGTCTTCACTGCTTGGTCCCAAACCAAGAACCCCAGTCATCTACTGGGGGCCCTTACAAGCGTCTTTTGCCATGGCACTGACTGTTTGGTCCTAGACCAAGAACCCCAGGAGTGCACTGGGGGCCCTAGATCTTGGCTAGGGTCTTTGCCATCCTCCCGAAGAATGGCTCTTGCAGTTGTTTTAAATTCAACACCTTTCTCATTAAAAAATATTTTCTTGGTTTGTTCATCCACAATTGGTTGGAGGCTAAACCCATTGAGTAGTAATAGTTTTTACATTAAAATAACTCAGAATGGGTTGGACTTCGACTAGATTTGCAACAACTAGTTTCCATACACTCCAACTAGCTTTGAGAAAGATCGATCCAGTTTGTGAGAAGGGACGATCCACTTGAGTGGGTGAGGGTGATGAATTAAAGTGCCAATGGTTCATTCTAACACCCTTTGACTACAACCAAACTTTGAACAGGCGACAGCTTGGTCCATAATGCCATGACTCAATGGCTCACTCAAAAGCGAATCCATGAATTAATGTTCTATGCCGGCAGCTTGACTTGATTGGAGCGGATTTGGGGTTTGATTTATGAAAGGGGAACTCCCTTTATTTTCATGTTGGCAACTCACCTAAGTGGCGGCCCCTCTTATTGGTGCTGGCGGCTTACTTTATCATATGGCAGCTGAATCAAATATTGGTATGTCCCATGACTACCTTGAATCTTACTCAAATCAACCCCCTTTTATATATTCAATGCGCTGCGATTAACTCTTGGTAGATGCGACCCCCTTATCCACTTCAATCATCAAGTGAGATCCTTTCTTTCTATAATATTCAATGGTTTCTTCATATTCGATGGGGGGTTTTCTCAAATAAGACAAGAAAAAGATAACTGGTGGACCATGACATAATGTTCCACTCACCTTTTTACTTTTAACTCATACTTATTTTATAATATTTGATTTTGTTCTTTTACCATGGTTGGGATAAGGGTATAAAAGAGGTGAACAAATATTTTTCCTTCTAAGTCACCTTATAATATAATTTTTAATATGCCCCCTTAGCCTCGTTTTGCTGAATCCATGTAGAAACCCCTGGATTAAAAGTTTATGCCACGTGGGTTTTTTCTGGAGCGAGATTCTCTTTAGCTTTGGTGTAGCATTTATCTTTGCATGTTGCCAGGTGACCCTCTTTTTGCCACGTTTACTCATGAATAGTTCGTGGGACCCTTGGTCAATTGATTTTTTGATTGTAACCTGACCCTTTTCCAAAACTTCAACGTGGCATGTCAAGCATGCATGATGTTGGTCAATTTGAGTCCATGTTGTATTTTCGGCCCCAAGATCTCGTGCATTAGGATTTGTGCACTGCCTCGAAATCTGTGAAATGGTGATAACTTTGTGAGACTGGCATGTTGTGAACTGTGAATGATAATTCACCACAACCAAGAGATGCATATAGACTCTGTTATCCCCTAGCCTAGGGATAACTAAGGAGATTATGTCTAGAGGCCCACAGGTCCTAGACATGGAGTACCGAGAGCGATATTGACTTGAGCCTGGCCCTGGAGGGCCCATCCTTCCTCTTCAATGCCTCCATCTTGTCAGCAGTAGCAACATCCATCCCATCGGCCTTGATCCTTCAGCAGCAGTGGGTCTTGCTCCATGAGGTAATGAGTCCAAGTATCATGGTATGTGTCACTCTGATTCTCAAAACATTTGAATATGTGCATTTAATTCTTTTTGCTTCATGAGGTGTGCTTGGACTTTATGCCTTTCCACTTGTCCACATCTGGGGGAATGACATGATGTCCTAGCAAGTTGGTTCCCTTAGGATTTGAATTGCCACTGGGTGGGTTCATGAAGGGTCATCGTCCATTCCCACCATACTTATCAATTTCCATCATCTTCCCTCTCATCCATCCCCAGCATTGGTTCGAGCATTGGGTTTGCCAAGCTAGCAAAGGGTTGTACCTTGCCTTATGGGAAGAAGGGGCTAAAGGCCCAGAGTGTAAACAAAAGATAAAAGGCAAAAGAACAAAACCTTCAGATGCTTCGCCTAGGGATCCCCGAGAAAGCAATAAAAGGCTTCTCATCAAGAAAATGGAGGGACCCATAAAATAATAAAATCAAAACCTAGTTGGAGGATAGGGGGGGGTCTCATCACGAGCCAACCTATTAGGTCCATGGGCATGTAGTGGTATGACACTACCATTCAGCTGGTCACCAAGCCAGGGTAGTGGCTCTTGCTGGCATAGCGAAGAGAAAGGGGGTCTCATCACGAGCCATCCTTCTCATCTCCATGAAATGCTTGTGGGTAACACTGTCACCACTAGTCACCACGCCAGGGCAGTGTCCCCCAACTATTCTCTTGAAAGAAAAAAAAATAAGATAAAAAATGTAAAACGACATTGAATGGGCTTGGAACACTTGCATTCATGATAAGGTGCAACTCATTCTCTTCAGAGGCACCCACAGGTAAGCCATACATTTCCTTGTCATCACTGCACCCATTGCCCAAACATTCCCATACCACCTCATCCACTCACATGACCTAGATTGGTCTTCACTTGGAAACATCCCACATCTAATGAGAATTAGCCCAATAGGACCTCCTGAAACCCTCTCCAAACCTGGCTTGTAGAATAGCATAATGTCTTTGAGCACTTGTTTGGGAAAGGGGGGTTTTATGCACATGTTTAGATAACTTGATTATTATATGTGATTGACATTGCTATGATCCTTATGACTTATGAGCCCATGGAGGGCGTACTTGTTGATGCTGCAGGACCATGCCTGATGGATAGGTACCATGGGGAGTTGATTAGTTTGGACCTCCATAGGCCTAAAATCCCACCAGATGGATGCTGAGACCCCAGCTAGGGGCAGACACATACCAGAGGCTTGCACCAGAGAGAGAGGACGACGTTCCACCAGAGACAGCTCGACAGGCCTGGACCTAGGGGGGTCTTGCCCTCCCACTATGATGTTGGCCTTGGAAGGCCCATGATGTCACCTTTGTGACCCTTGACATCTCCCAACGTTAGATGGACACGATGAAGGCAGTTGTGTGCCAAGTGGCACGTGTGGCTTGATCTAGAGGCCTTGGGAGGCCTAACGTTTTGGTCCTGGAGGTCAACGTTTCACTTTGGAGGCCCAATGTCATCCTAGAAGGGCATGACGTCAACTCTCTTGCTTGATTTAGGGTTTAATATGGCAAATTTATGTAAAAAACTGGATATTACATGTAAACTGGCCATGTTGGCCTTTTTGACCTAATTTTGTAATTAAAGGGCATTGTAACTGTATAAATAAGGTTTTTTTCCCTTGTATTTTATGATCATCTTTCACTGACACAAGTGAGGCCTGAAATTTGCACCCTACTTAGGGTTTATTGGCTGAAATTTTAGGCGCACTTCTTGGAGGAGGTTAAATTTGGTGTTTCTTGGCATTTTTCTTGGTGGAAAATCTTCAACTAGGCTTATTGCTAGATTATTCTTGGTGGATGTAAGTGAATTTCTGCAATCCTTCTTTGTTTTGGATGGTTATGCTACATTTACTTTGCATTTATTCCAAGACTATGAAATTGCTAGTTTAAAACCTGTTGATCACCTATTCAGCTAGGGGTCAACTCATGTGCCATGAAGATGTATCACCAGATGCAATTTTGTTGAAGACAGTCTTGGTTCTACTTGGGCATTTGATGCCCCAGCACAAAATTTTGTAAACGAAATTTCCGCACCCCTGCGTGGGTTGATAATGTAATAAGTCTGCATGGATCATAGTTAGGTCAGGTACCTTGGGATGTTTTCATTAGGGGAGTTCCTTTCACCGAGGGTTTTTTATCCTCAGGTTGTCAACCGGGCTTTAGGGCTTGGCTGACTTCCCTTGAGTTTTTCCCTCCACACATGCAATAATTTCCTCCAAAGTGGTGAACGAGTCCTAATGGTCTTGTTATCGCACGGTTTGTAGGAAGGGTTTAGGCAGCTTGAGTCAAGGCTTAAAACCGGCGTAACAGGAGCTTCCCCACCCACTGTCACCTCGATGGGGAGCTCTTTCTATTTAGGATGGCTAGTCCAAGGGAGACGTCCCTAAGCAATCTGGTTAATGAAAGGGCTAAAGGGATAATGGCTCAGGATAAGAGTGTCCTTTCACAGATTACTGTCAATGATGAGATAGTCAAAGAAGATATTGTTCCACTGGAATGGCACCTGTTTGCGAGACAAGACAAAGAAAACTAGAATATGTGCTGCAATGGATTAGTACTTCAAAGCATTAATGACTATCTTCAAGTATACACATGAGCAATGATCAAATGCTATTATTGACGAAGTCAATGATTGCTAAAAAAAGGACAAATGACTAATATCACTTCTTCAATAAATGCATGAGAGATAAGAGCATTCAATGTATAAGATCAAGACTTGTATTATATCACAATGCCCAAATATCAAATTTGCTCACAATAAATAATATTTCTGCGTCATAGATATTGTTGCTGCTATGTAGATGACGTCAGCCCTATCAATAAGTTATTTTTGAGAGGGAAAGAGCACAACGTTATATGCCAAACAAAAGATCCTAAGGGTGTGACGTCACCTATATAATTTTTGTTGCAGTTTAGGGTTAGCTAGCCAAGAAATAGACGTTTTTGACAAATCAACCAATGAAAGCTTGTGAAACCTCTATGGCTATGATAAGATGACTAGGCCGCACTTTTCTATCCAAACACAAGTTCAAAATCAGCAAGACGTCATCTTATTAGGGTTAGTTCAAGTAGCTAGGGTTAGACGCTAGGTTAGTTAGGGTTTCAAATTTGAGAGTGTTTGAAAAAGAGTTTAAGGGCAACAAGCTCAAGAGAGTTTCTAGACTAGTGCC
>JASDQU010104293.1:455335-471831 GCA_032191745.1 Picea mariana
ATGACACATACCATGATACCTCGGACCAATTACCTCATGGAGCAAGAGTCCTCTCTGATGCAAGCCCAAGCCGGTAGTGATGGAAGCTGGTACTGCTGACAGGACAAAGCTGGCTGAGAAGAAGAAAGATGGGCCCTCCAGGGCCATGCTCAAGTCGTTCCTGCTCTCGGTACTCCATGTCTAGGACCATGTGGGCCTCGAGACGTGATCTCCTAGTTATCCCTGGATATCGGGGATAACAGGTCTCATCTTTTCGGTAGCTATTGTTTAGGAATGTTGTAAATGACCATGCCAGACAGTGTAGAAAGTTTCGCGGAATTTCATCGAGTCTAGATAGGTTTTTGTTAATTAATTAAATTTTTAATAATTTAATTAATTAATTATTTTTTGAGCTAATATTGTAAAAACTGGGTCTTTGGGCTTTTGATAGGGGTATTTGTGCTGAAAAGAAATGGAATAGCACCCCCTACACCCATAGACCAAGTTTCAGCTCAGTCGGACGAAGTTTACTATGTCTTTGTCCACTCAGAGTCAATGTCAGTCAAAACAACAATTTTAATTGCTTTAGTGACATTATTAAAATGTCAAAACTATTGTAATTTTGAGTTAGTGCGTGAATGTTAAGGTGGCAAGTGGCAAGTTAGACCCTCCTAACCTACCCAAACCCATCCTAACCCCTTTACAACTTAATTCAACCTCTTAACTCACCCCCTCACCTCTCTAGTTCACGCCCTAGGGGGAAAAACGTCCCCCCTCATCCCAAGACTTAATCCTAGCCCTTGAAACTTGGAGTGGGCCCCTCTTAGGTGAGGTGCGCCCCTCCTAAACCCTAACTACACCAAAACCCTAACTCAAACACTCTAACTCACTCCCTAAACCTCACGCCCCTCTCTTAGCTTGCCCCCCCCATGGGGAAAACACACTTCCCTTAACCCAAACCTTAACCAACCTTCTATTTGTGGATTGTGGGCCCTTCTCTTTTGCCAAGTGCGCCCTCCCTAGCCTCTTAACTCATCCCAAGACAACCCACAACCTTACATTTCATCAATCCACAACTAAAACCCTAGCTTGGGCGCCCCTCTCATTGAGATGTGTTCTCTTGCTCTTGATTTGACACTTGGACTTCATCCAAGTGCCTTCACTTTGCCTCAAGAGGTATAAAGAGAACCCCTCCTCACCCTTTTTCCTTACCATTCTTTGAGCTAAAGTTATGCTACTGAAATTTTGCCATCTTCTTGCTCTTGCCTTCTCACATTTCACTCATTGCTCTTGAAAGTCTTGTAGCAACTTGTTGCTACAACACTGTCATATTTTTGGATTCAATAAACAAAAAGCTTTGGAGGATTTTGGACCAATATAGATTAGTCATGTTTGTCCATTGCATATGAGGTGACTTTGTTCCTTTACATTTTGTGGGTTTCTAGCTAGTATCTTGAGCAAATTAGTTTGTTTGGGTAGATCATTAGACTCTAGAGCTGCTGATCTATGTATGTTGATTAGTTATGGTTGTGAATTGGTTCATTTTGCTATTCTATATCATCATATTATGCTGTTTTGAACTCACATTTTGTCTTAGTGTGCAGATTTGTCTCACAAGGGTTGGTTGGAAGAGGCTTTAGAGGAGTTTCCAGCCAAAGCTTGCACAAACTCTTGGTCTTTTGATTTGGATCTGATATATTGCTGTCATTTCATTCCATTTTCTGTAGCTAACATTCTCTTAGATAGGTCAAAATATCAATTTTTCAGTTCAGATTTTTATGTATAAAATTTCTGTGTAAAAACATAAATTTTTTGTAACATTTTGGGTGTGTTTTGCAGCATTTCCAGCAAGCTTTTGCTTGCTGTTTTTTGCAGGTTTTTACCAGTTGGAGGGGGAAACGTTGCCCAAATCACTTTAGAAGACTTCCCCAAGAACCATTCTTGGGTTGGGTAACTATTTCCCAACCTTTTTCCTTCAAATTCCAAGTTTTCTTTCATTCTTTTTGGATCCATAATCATAAACTAACATAGTCTAGTTTGTTTTACTTTTCAAGTTATTCATTCTTTATTCATTTAGTTGTTGGCCCCTCTTGTCAAATAGACAAGTTTGTGTGGCCTTTCACTTAATAATTGGTTATTAGCTTAGATAACCCTCTTTGGCCAACAATGGTAGGCTTGCCTCCACCTTGGCCATTGTAAGTGGTTTCTTTCTTTTTTAAAGTTTTATTTCATTTAATAAGCTAATGTGCCTGCACCTTGGGAGAGTAATCCCCAAAATCGCTAGGCCTAAGGGAAATTAATTTATTTTGATGATTGCATGCTCTTATGGTTAAAATATAATTTAGAGTAGTCATCTAAATAATCTTGTTCTAATACTTTGAGTTATTTCCCTTTACATGTTTATAATGTTTCATGATTGAATGATCTAAGTCATGCTTAAGTGGTAGAGTTAATCTTTGGTCTAAAATCATTCATTTCATATATCTTCTAATTATTGGTTTAAGATCTTAATCATCAACTTGTTAAATCTTTCTTTTTTAATGCTTATATCTTTCACATGGGTTTAACACTTAACATATGTTGATGATGGTAAATCTTTAACTCTCAAGTTGAATGTCTAAATGGTGATGTGATGCTCATATTTGCTTAATGATCTTTTCCTTTATGTGGCATAGTCTCATGGTCTAAGACATTTCATTTTCAGCTTTACTTTTCAAGCAATCTTTACACTCATGTTATCTTGCTTTATGGATTAAGCTCACACATTCATAAATTTACCTTCTCAAGCAAATTTTCTGTTATAAGTGGCTTTAATCTCACATTTTCCTTCAAGTACATAAGTGGAATGGTTTATGAATGAATGGTATATCTATTGCACACTTCCATTTATGTTTCTAATGTGTTAATGCTCTTTAAATTTATATCTTGCAACCCATTTTCATGAACTTTTTCATTTCGGCCATACGCTAAAAAGTGCATTTTTAAGGCTCTGAAACACTCCTAAAAGCAATCCAACACACTAAAAGACCCACCCGCGGGTCATAATAACACTTAGACAACTTTTAGGGGTTTTATTTCAGCCATCTCCACCATCTAAAACGGGTTTGAGGAAAACACCGGAAGGAAGTGGCGGGGGACCGTCCCGTGATTCCGTAAGGGGGATCCTTTCTGGGGAGTACTCTTACTGTCAGGGCTGACTGTGGAAGCTAGGGTGGGCCTCGTTGCCTTACTATCTTGAGCACCCGACAGTCATTTGGCTAAGGGAGGAGGAAGTTTAAAGCACAAACATAGTTTAGGGGGAGGGAAATAAAATCTATCTAACTTTTAAACAACTCCTTAAACATCTAGTTGCATAGCTCATCCGTGTGTATTTGGGGATATTAGATGTATGCTTAGGAACACACATTGGCGATAATTTCATTGTTCTATTTATCTTTATTGCAACTATATGGTTCATCTCTTTCATGTCTATGTGAGCAATTGAGTTAAACATTGAATATCTTATTTCATTTGCTCTTTTGTGGTGTGAATCAAGAAATGGTTGAGTATCCCATTTGGGGAGGCATCACCTTCTTAGATTCTTGAGTGCTTTTATGGTTGCCAGTGAAAGCGGTCCAATAGAGTAAGTGCTATTGGGGCATGCTTGGCTAATGTATTGACCTCACTTACATCTTGTTGTATCTTTTGTATTTTTGTATCTATTTGTGTATTTTGTAAACATTGTAATAATTGTAATTCTTTTGTAAGTATTTGTAATTTTCGGTTTGGGGTGGTTTAACTTATTTCATATTGTAACACTGTTGTAATAAACCACCCTCAAACTTAGTTGACCCCATTGCCCAACCTTAGGCACTAGTCTTAGTTGACTTAGGGAAAGGGCTGATTGACATTTAGATTAAGACTTGCACTTTGCATTTGCTGCTTTTGCATCATAGGCTAGAACCTTAAACACTAAAATCAATCTAGTGACTAGGGACAACCCCCCTTGGCTTCCCTAGGAGTAAGCCTAGAAGGAAGAGGTTCCAGTCAAGGTGACAGTGTGGACTGAGAACCTAGGCATTGTGCCTCCAAGGACACACTAAGTGAGCGGGACTTAGCTCACATTAGCAAGTGTGTATTAGGACGGCAACAAAACCCTAGGAGAACAAGCACATGTTATTGTCCTTGTCTTAACAATTTTTTACCTAGTAGATTGTGCTAGAAACCCTACCTTTGAAGCATTGTACTAGAGCCTTGCCATTGCAACACTCTAGTATCATTTGCTTCGTCAATCCATTAATTGTTTCAAGCTTGAGCTAAAGAAGAAGGAAAACCGCTAAGGCCTAGGGTTCCCTACTTCCTAGTAGCCGTTTTCCTTCTAAGGCCTGTTGATTAAGGCCTTGGGTTACCAACACCTCAATCATCATCCTTCTTTTTCCTTAGCTCTTACATTATCATTTGTTTCCTTCAAGTTTGCTGCTGCAAAGTGACTCCATTACCCCTAAAAGGCACGGATTTAGACCTTAAATTTGATTGATTGATGAAACCAACCTTTAATTCCTTTACCTCAAGCAACCTAGTAACCTTTCCTAACCCTAGATTAGGCTAATTCACTAACCTTCTTGCTACAACCATTTATTAAGCTACAACCATTTATTACAGCAGTAAAAGCACTTAAAAGCAATTGCAAAAGTTGATTTTTACATTGCCTAATTAGCTTCTGGCACCTGCTAGTACATTGTTATTATTGGGTTATTATTTTTGGTCATTGTGAAGCTCTTTTAAGGCATTTATTGTGAAGCTATTATCTTGTATACATTGCTGTTATAAAATTCTGTTTGCTTCATCTTGCATCAACTTTGCTTTTATTGACAAGTCCAAGGTTTATGAAGCACTAACATCAAAATTGTACTTGCAAAAGATATTGTTTTCTTGTTGCTTTGTTCTGGGCAGGTTCATCTGAGCACATCATTGCTTCATTGATTAAAACTTTGGGACGTTTTGATCAGTGTAACTTGTGAGAGGGGATACTTTTTATTGACACTTTAACCTTTTCCTTCTCAAACCCCCAGGTCACTGGGGACGTCTCCCCTGGGCTATCATCCCTAAATAGAAAGAGGTATCTTATTAAGGTGACAGTGATAGGATAACCTCCTGTTATGTCAATTTTCCTTTTCTTAGCCTTTCCCTTTGGGACAAGTACAAATTGCACGATAACAGACTCAATATAAAATAACCATGTGGGAAGACATAGGTGTGCATGACATGGACCAGACCAGGTCCCACAAACCGCAATCACCCTTACATAAGACTCATGGCTCCACACAACTCATTTGTCTACGATAGATCCACTCCAAGGCCTCCAATCCAATCTAGGACGAAAAACATTGAAATGGGGACTAAGGAGACTGATCATGGTTGGACTAAGTTTGGGAGTTCATTGTACAACATCATCCACTATGGTTTACATGGCTTTGACTTGCATCCTTGGGCTTACAATGGTGTAGCCAAGTGAAAAAATGTAGGATACCTCCTGGAGAGGTAACATGTCCTATGCTAGTCGACCCCAAGTAGGCTAGGTCACTAGACCTCGCAAGCATATAGGACAATGGATTTGATAATTGTGTCCAAGAGGTGCATCTTGGAAATGAAGCTGAAAACATGCCTCATCCTTTTTGGGCAAAGGCACCTTATCCCTTGTTAAGTTAGGGCTCGAAAGCATGCCTCAAACTGAATTGAGGCCTTGAGAACTAAACCCCCAAGTATATGTAAGTAGTGGTAATCTCAATATCATACCCTTAGAAGTAGAAGTGGTAGTCAGAGAGAGCATGTGGAGATGTGTTGAAGATCATAACCTTAGTTTTACTAAGGTTAATTGTCAACTGTTGAAGGTCAAAAAGTTTGAATAGGACATCAATCTGTCTTTGCAATCCCTCGGGGGAGGATGTTAGGAGGATCATGTCACCGGCAAATAAAAGTTGGGAGATCAAGATGTAGTGTAGAAGATAATTCTCACCCTCTTGTATGTGCTACCTGAGAAGGGACTTCACCACATTAATGTAGATCCCAAAGAGAGTTGGTGAGAGGAGGCAACCCTATTTGACCCCAATGGTGCTCCTAAAGAAGTCTGAGATGCTGTGAGCAGAGTGAAATTGACCAAGCATCAACTGGTATGGTCTCAAGATGACCACCAAAAGGGTCTTTGAAATGCTAGTGTCACATAATCTATGGAACAAGGCCTCTCACGAAACATAGTTGAACGACTTCCATAGGCCCACAAAACAATACTTCCACAGGTCCACAAAGCAATAGACTTTCAAAGGGTTATGGCAGGCCTCCTTGATAATTTCCCCCAGAGTGAAGATGTGGTCAATGGTCTGCTACCCCTAGCAAAATCCTTCCTGTCCTTTGATTCTGATGTGCCTCCTGTCTGGTTCATCTGATAACACATACGAAGTAATGTGCCAGATAGCTTGACAAAAGTGTGTCCAACCATGATGGTCCTGTAATTGTTGGGGTCTGAAGTAATCCCTGATTTAAAAATGGGTTGGATGATTTGATGGGACCAAGAGGGAGGGAACCCTGAACATACAACATGATTAAACAAATCGACAACCTGCAAACCACTTTCCAATGTACATGATTAGCCTTATGGCATTCGTAAACAGTTTAGCAAAGAAATCGTGCTATGAGCATGGTATATGTTATTGTATTTTGTCTTGCATATCTGTATTTAGAAATACAGTGAAACACAATGGCATGGATTGAGAAAGATTAATTGCATGGATGTCAAAATATGTGCATAGCATGTTTCTATGTTATGCAGCTGAGATTTGAGATAAGGACTTGACACTGCAAAGTATGTTATGGAATTCTTCTTTTTTCTTCATGTTGCAATTTGGGTTGGTTATTCCCAGGCATATAAATTTGTGGTATAAGGCTTTATGAACACTCTATATTGCTTCCATTAACTTCCCCAGACAATGCTTTGTCAAAAGTGATGATAACTAAACTAAACATATATGTAGGTTTGTTTTTCATGATGAGCTGTAAATTGTACCCTCATTTTGATTTATATTTTTGTTTCTTGTGTGCAGATATATTCCTATTCTTTTCCATGCTCAAATATGTCATTTTTTGTTGCCTTTTTCTTGCAAATACGTTCCTGTTCTTATCTTGCATAGTGTACATAAAGTTGTTTTTGTAGTATTATCATTCCCTAAATTTACTGGTTTTGCAGAGAACTTGTGTGCTTTACGGGGTATTTCATATTTATTTATTTTCAATGCATACTCCAATAACAGTTTTCTGATTTTCTGTTCTAACATGTGACACCACTGTAGGAACTTCCTGTTTGGCTGCGCCCATTTATTTACAGAAGCTGGGCTCGGGCTTTTCATTCCAGTAAATTCTCGATGTTCTTTTCATTTTTGTTTTTATGTCTTCAATATGACTTCTTTGATTTAACATGTATTGCAGTAAAGTTAAAACTGGGAACATAAAATTGTTTTGCTAATGTTGATTAGCTTATAAATAGTTTCCCATGTCATTGCAACGACTCCACTTTAAAAAGTTTTAGCTGTTTGAATCAAGATAGCTTCGATAAACTGTTAATATTGTTTTATTGACAGAAAACACGTGGCATCTCATGTAAATATTCCTAGCTTCTTGTTAGGTACATCTTAAAATGTATACTATGGTGGCATTAGTTGCTATTTGAGCAAGCTTTCTTTCTCTGCATGTGCTGTCACAAGAAGTTTGATCTGAAATAATCTTTGAAGTTTGCTTCCAGAATGAACAAAGAAACGAATTATATTAATGCTTAACATTGACCAAAATAGATTGATGGGACCAGAGTATAAAAGAAGTAAGAACAGACAACATTGGGATTGCTGGCAGCAACTTTTGTTAAAGTAAAACTAAAATAAGATAGGTAGCCAATAAAGTAAATCCTAAGAGAGTAAACCCAAAAATTTAAATAAACATATAGTCAAGTACAAAATGTAACCAGTCATTTAAGATATACAACGTCCAAAAGGGAAAGAGGAGGAGACTCCTGTCTAATTGACCTCAACAACAGAAGTAGCATCTGCATCAGTGGTCCACAAATTGTCTCCAAATATGTCACATAGATAATGTTTGGATGGATAGAAACCTGTGAGGGGATCGTTGAGGGTATCAAAGTAAGCCCCCAAAAAGGTAGAAGAGGAAGCACTCCTAGAATCCAAGGCCAAAGAACCCTTTATTGAGGAGAAGCAGCTTGTAACATGAAGACCTTGAAGTAATACTCTATGTTGCACGAGTTTCTGGAATGTGGGAATGTGGGTACAAGTGCCCAAAACGGATAGAAGTTTCACCCAAATTTGCAGGAAACAGTAGGTTGGGAGTGTTACCACTTAATCTCGAACAGTAGGTGCAAATTCTCCACCAGGTGAAATGCCAAGTGGAACTCGGAAGAGTCACTGCTGTCACCTAGATAACTTCTTCCCTCACTTTAGGATGGAAAAATACCGACACTTTAGGATGGAAAAATACCAACACAGATATATGATGGTAAATGAAAGGGCTGTGAGCCTATTATAAATCTTTTCCAATGTTGATTTCTAGTTGATAAGGGAAGATTCATATGACAACTCTATAAACCTGATTTTAAATGCTTTAAATGATGAATTTATTAGACTTTAGGCAAATCTGGGACAGAAATGAAGGCTGTAAATTTCCAGATCTGTTCGGCAAGATGGAAGTCTGGTTATCCACTTAAATAAATCTGTTTTACACTATTTTCTGAAGCTGAAATATACAGATTTATATAACAGAAAATTCAGTCAAGCTATTGATGCAAAAAATAATGTATTGCTGGATTGTTAGGGACAGATCTGTTAATTGATAACTTACAATGATTTCTAGATCTGTGAGTGCGAAAATAACGAGTCTTTTAAGATATTTTAATGGTGGCTGAAGATGATACCAGTGTCTTCTAGTTGTATTGGGGATATGGAATTTAACAAGGGCTTGTGGGAGGCGGTTCTATTAAGGAAATGGGAAACATAGGGCTGCAGATTGCAAGTTAAATCGATCCCTTCCTTGCTGTCCCAAGTTCTGAAAACTGTCAAATAAGATTGCTAGAGTAGACAAACTCAATGGTTATAGGGTTTCTGTTTATCATGCAAGGATTAGAAGTGCATAAAACCAAGCATTGACAGACATACATCAATATAAATCATTCCGATGATAAACACGTAAATATGATTGATATTACCAGATTTAATTCCTCACAACCATCTCCATGAAGAGATCATCAACAATAACAGCAAGAAATATGTAGAAAACTCCTCATCACTAGGGTGCATGGGTAAGCATCCAACAGCTCCAAAGAGAGATATAACAAAAAACACAAAGAGTTTTTTTTACTTGATCCTTCAACTACCATTACAAGTGGAGGAGCCTTCTTTTTATGATGTTCTAGGCTTAAAACATCCCATAACAAAATACTAAGATATGAGCAAAAACCTTAGTTCTAATCTATGAATGCATAAACAAAGGATATCCATCAACTAACTTGAGAGGATATAGTCAACAATACATAAAATAATAGTGGCATTGCCACATGTGCAAATCTCCAAGAATATGAGCTCAACTAAGTGGTGCACTCTCCTAGGCATGATAGAAGAGTGAACTAGAGATCCAACGATCTCCTCAAATCAAGAAGGATGAATGTGTCAAGAGGTCAAATAAATGATAGAATAATCCAAAAGTGGTGCACCCTCCTAGAATCCTCCAAATGAACTAATAAAATAACACAAGAGAATTGTTTCCTCCTAGGATATGGTTACATGTGTCAGAGCAACAAGAAGATAAGGAGGGTACTCAAACCAAGTGCAAATAACCTCCTCCATCATGGCACATGTAATCGCCAAGGTGATGACAAGTCATTCAAGCAAAAGAATCATGCAATAACCAAAGTGCCAAGTCAAACCAAGCTCAACAAACTCCCAAAAGAAGGGGACGACTCCATCTAAGCAATGAAATAATAAAATAATAGGATGGTGCCTCAACATATGTGCCTATTGTTAGAATATTGGATGTGCTTGTTTAACCATAGACAATATAGCAATATTGTCACCCAACCATAGGCACTAATGCCACCCCCAAGCACCTTGACCCTGACAGAGAGAAGAATTCCGGTAGCAGATCAATAGCCAATGAAGGCTAATGCACCAAGCAAAGATAAGCAACACTGATTAGAGAGTCCAACCCAGAAAGATCGAGAATATAGATTGCAGAACTGGCGGCAACAACTTCTCCCAAGACTTGCGCACAAACTGTCCTTCAGCAGTGCGCACAAGTGCTACTGCTGTAATTCTGAGAAGTCTGGCTAAAATGAAGACTGGCCTCCTGTATTTATACTGCTTCTGCTAGACTGCCTGGGCCGACTTCTCATTCTGGGTGCTAATTACTTAGTATTAATTATTTCCTTTAGCCGACATCTCTTCTAGGGTTATATTCAGTTCTTTTCTTGCTTCCGGAATATTCTAATCTTGTCAAAGGTTAGAAATGGAGGTTAATACCTCCCGCAACTACCATAATATCAACATTCCCTCCTAGCTAGGGAGGTATAACGGATAATGGTCTTGAGCACAAACAAAGCATTCAACTGGTAGCATCATTATAGCCACACAATCTAATTAAATCACGAGCACCGTCATTATTATCCAACTGGATAATATCCATGACAACTAGTACAATGTCAACTGATAGAACACAACTGTGTCTATCCATAGCATAGTTTTAAAAACCGTTGAACCGAAACCGAAAACGGCCAGTTTGATCGGTTTGATGGTCGACCGGTTCAAACCGGTCAATAAACCGAACCGGTCGACCGGTTTGGTCCTAGAAACCTAAAACCCTCTAAAAGCCCCTAAAACCTAAAACCTAAGTAACAAGTTGGAGTTGTAAGGTGTGTTGGTGTGCAGCTGAGGGTAGTAATTAATGGTAATGTTAAATTCTTAAAGTAAATGCCACTTTTACTTAAATTTTTAACATTACCATTAATTGTTTCAGGATGTTTGAGAGTGGTTCCAACCTCATTGGACATCATATGGAGAAAGTAGAATTTTAGGTCCCATTCAAAATTCAGCAGACTTAACCGTTTTCAGGATTTCAAGATTGGCAAGATTGCAATGTTTCCACTGGATTCTATCATGTATGAGGGTATGGAACTGACATTTAATTAAGAGAACCAAGCTCTTTATGTACCTCGATGTTGGTGGCATTGATTGTTGAACTCTTTTGTCACGACCCCAGTAAAAATGTACCCTTCACTCAAGTATAAAATCTTCTATTGAACTCTTCTCTTTGTAGTTTGTCGTCGTGTCCGGTGACTTAGTAGTGTATGTGAACACCAACCTCCGTCTTATATACAAGCAGAGAGGAGTGGTTGAAGGGAAAGACAAAGATGTGGGATGTGTTTTCTGATGATAAGGGTTTGAACAAAAGTGTTGAGTTGGCATTAGCCAACTTGGATCTTAATGAACTAGTGCTAGATCCGGTCACTTTTGATGATGGTAATCCTCTTGAGGGGTCATCCTCCAGAGTCCACATCAACAAATGCACGGATTGCATTGGATATAGGGGAGGAGGATGGAGGAGAGAGCAGTGGTAGTGATGCCAATCTTGATGATTATGACATGGAGGACTACTGACAATCACGACTCATGAGCTATGAGATTCTTCCATCTATGGTTCTAGTATCTACCCTATGGCTATTTTGTATTTTTCATTGGCATTCCCACCTATAGTATCAGTGACTCTAACTTAGTATGTTATTTGATGTTGTAGAGGCCATTTAGAGCCTCATTGATTATGTATTTATTTTCCGATCTCTAGATATGTATTGCACTTGGTGTTGTTTTTATATATTCATGAGCATACTTTGGATATGTTGTTTCTAATTGTCTCTAATACTTTGGAAACATGATTTAAAATCTTAAAAATATATTTTTTTCGTTAAAATTTAAATATTTTATGTATTTTTTAAAAAAACGGTTCATTGAAACCGGTTCGACCGGTTTATTACCGGTTCCGGTTCCGGTTCAGGTTGGACCCTCGACCGGTTCCGGTACCGGTTTCGGTTTTTAAAACATTGATCCATAGTAGTACACAACTACTCAATCTGTGACAAACAATGGAACATATCCACCACAGTATTTACCTTTATTGTCTGGAGACATACAGTCTCAATAGTAATCATATCGTCTGATATCAACCTGCACAGAAACAATATTATGATATAAACTGAGTCATCGGGGCCATTCTTCCACTCACATCTGTGAAATCTGGAAGAGCATTTGCCCTCAGAGAGTAGAACATCAATGATGGGTTATCTGGACTATTCTTGTCAAGCAAGGAAGAATAACTGTCCTGATTTCTAAGCCTGGACCATTCACCTATCCGTGCCATTCCTCCGGCACTAAACAAAGTGCAACCTGGAGAGAATGTGTCTGCCCTAGGGAATGCCTGTCCCTGATTGCTAAACTTGGACCATTCACCTATCTGGGCCATTCCTCCACCACTAAACAAAGTGCAACCTGGAGAGAATGAATCTGCCCTAGGGAATGACTGTCCGGACCATTTCCTAAAGAAATGATTGTCCTGCACCAACCTCCAAAACAGACCATTCTTCGAAACTGCTCACAACTGTGAGCTTCGAAAGAATGATTGTCCGACGAGGTAGACTAGTCTTCTTGACCACTACTGAGAGTGACCATCAAGAAGAAAGACTGTCCTAGACCATTCCCCCACACTGGCCAAAAGGGGAATCACTGTCTATGGTACATCAACAATCCATCGAACCATTTTCATTATGAAAATGACCGTTTGATCTGGACCTTTCCGAACTGGAAAATGCCTGTCCGTCAGAAATCTCAAACCACTTTCTAAACTGGAAAGGAACTGCCCACCCTGGACCATTTTCAAAGCTGAAAATGACTGTCCATAAATCAATCATTGCTCCCTCCCAACTTGGAGAGCCATCTCTTCCCTTTCATCTAAGGGAGTTATTTCCACGATCCCCAATTTGTCTCGTAAATATGCAAACTTTATTCTGGACAGAGGCTTTGTCAAGATATCTGCTGTCTGCTCATCTGTGGGGATATACTGGAGCTTCACTTCTCCTTCCTGGACTTTATCTCGAATAAAGTATTATTTGATCTCAATGTGTTTTGACCGTTCATGAAACACTGGGTGTTTGATAGCCTTATACAACTCTGATTGTCACATTGTATTATGGTTGAATCTGGAACCTGATCAAATAATCCAGAGATCAACTTTCTCAACCATATTGCTTCTGTACATGCCTCACATGCTACGATATATTTTGCTTCTGCTGTGCTGAGTGCGACAGACTTCTGTTTCTTGCTGCCCCAAGATATCATAGCGTAGCCCAAGCTGAAACACATGCCTGAAGTACTCCTTCTGTCCTCTGCACTTCCTGCCCAATTTGAATCTGTGAATCCATAAAGCTGTATATCACTGGATGTGGTATATCTTCAACCATAGTTTAGTGTCCCACGAATATATCTTAGAACATGCTTTGCAGCTATCCAATGCTCATGTCTGGGTTCCACTTGGAACTGACTTAGTGTGTTTACGGAAAAGCAAATGCCTGGTTGAGTATTTACTAAATACATCATTGACCCAATCAATTGTCAATATAGAGACGGGTCTACTGGATTAGAATCTGAGTCTCTTACTTTTCTTATGTCTGTGGTCATAGGAGTGTCCATGGTTTTGCAATCCATCATTCCAAACTTTTGAAGAGTCTTTATTGCATACTTTCCTTGTCCAAGGAATACTTCACCACGCTTCTGCCATACTTCTAGTCCCAAGTAATAATGCATGCGACCAAGATCTTTCATATCGAACTCAGAAGCTAGTTCCTTTTTACACTGGATAATGAGAGACTCTTCACTTGTCAAGAATAGATCATCGACATATAGCAGTAGAATCACAGGTGCATTGTTCACAACTTTGTAGTAAAGATTTGGATCTGCATGACTTTTGGAGAAACCAAGTCTCATTAGGTAGCTGTCTATTTTGGCATACCAAGCTCTTGGAGCTTTCTTGAGTCCATATAAGGCTTTCTTTAGTCTGCAAACATGAGTGTCTCTGGAATGTACTTCAAACACTTGAGGTTGTTCAATGTATACTTCTTCTTTGATTGCTCCATTGAGGAAAGCTGTTTTTACATCCATCTGATGTAAACTCGATCCCATGGAAACAGCAAGAGACATGATAGCTCTAATGGAAGTATAGCTAGCGATAGGAGCAAATGTTTCGTCATAGTCTTCTCCCTCCTTCTGGGAGAACCCTCTAGCTACAAACCTTGCTTTATATTTGTCCACGCTTTTGTTTGCTGCATGTTTGATCTTATAGACCCATTTTGAAGTTACTACTGATTTTTCTTTAGGTCTAGGCACAATTTCCCATACATCATTTTTTATGATGGACTGGTGTTCTTCTATCATGGCTTCTCTCCATTGTTTCTTCTGAGCTGCCTCTTCAAACGTGGCAGGTTCTTCGTCTAGAAGCTTTGTCATACATGCTGCATAGCTGGAGAATCTCTTGGGCTTCTTACTTTTTCTGAAGGTCCCACTTGGGGCTTTGAGTCTTTCTGCTTCTTGTAGGGTAGCTTCAAGCTAAGCTGGTCATTTCTTGGTTTTGAGTATAGTGTTTGAATCAATGGTCTCACATGGTTGAATCGGATGATCATGTTGTTCTTTTTCTTTATTCTGACTTTCTGGAAGACATGTGCTTTCTTCAATAGGCTCTTCATACTCTTCTTCTTCTATAGTTTCTTCTATGGATATCTTGAAAGCCATCTTTTCATTGAAGGTCACGTCTCTGCTGACTTCAATCTTATGTTGTTCCGGGATATAGATTCTATAGGCCTTGGATGATTCACTATATCCCACGAATATGCTCTTCTTTCCTGAGGGTTCTAATTTATTCCTTTTATCCTTGGGAATGTGAAAGTAAACGAGGCATCCAAAGATTCTTAAGTGTTCCACATTAGGTTTCTTTCCTGAGAAGGCTTCTTCTGGAGTCATATCCTTCAATATGCGGTGAGGACTTCTGTTCTGAACATATATTGCTATCATGGTTGCTTCTCCCCACAGATACATGGATAAACCTTGATCATTCAATAGTGCCTTCACAGTTTCTTCAATAGATCTGTTCCTCCTTTCTGCTACACCATTTTGTTGAGGATTATGAGGAACAATTAGCTCCCTCCTGATCCCCGCTGATTTGCAAAAGGCAACAAATTCCTTGGATGTATATTCTCCTCCATTATCTGTTCTCAAAGTCTTGATTTTCTTGTTTGTGAGGTTCTATATCTCTGCCTTGAATTCTTGAAACTTGTTGAATACTTTGTCCTTTGTCTTCAAGAGATATAACCAAGTCTTTCTTGAGTAATCATCTATGAAGATTACATAGTAAAGAGAACCTCCTAGAGATTTGATTGGCATTGGACCGCAAACATCTAAATGTATTAGATCTAGAATTTGCTTAGATCTATTATTGCTGCTTGAGAATGATTTCTTGACATTCTTACCAAGAGCACATCCTTTGCAAATTCCTTCATGTGTAGACTGTAGTTCTGGTATTCCTTCAACCATCTTTTTGAGGAAGGGTAATGCTTGATAGTTGATATGAGCATACCCTCTATGCCAAAGTTCATTGGGATTGACTTCATCATGTATAGGGGCTTCATCATTTCGTTCTAGTAGTCTTTATAGTCTTCCTTAATGGGTTCCAATAACTCTAGCATTCTCTATGCTGGAGTCTCTAGGCCAAGATAACACTTTTCCATCTACAAAAGCTGTTTTCAATTTGACGGAGGCTTGACCAATTCCTTCGACTGGGTAAGTGTTTTTGTCTCCAAGTTCTACCTTGTACGATGTCTTCTTTTCATTTAGATTGGAGAGTCTGGCTTGATCTCCTGTCATATGCCTGGAAGCTCCACTGTCAATTATTCACATGTCATGTTCAAGCGTTCCTGTGAGTGCTGAGTAGTGTAGATGATTTGTCTTCTCATTCATGACTTTTGTTGACTGATGGCTGGTTAAGCTTTGACCCAAAATTTCAACCTTGACGTTTCTGGCTTCTGAGAGTGCTAAGAGGTGCGCTGGACTAAGGTGCACTTGAATATCTTCTCCTTGAGTAAGGTGTTCCATCATAAGGTGCTGGATAAGGGTCTTAGGGTTTCTGCAACTGCACCTGCTAGTAACCCTAGCGGTAGTGCTTTAGTAACTGCACCTACTAGAAACCCTAGTGGCAGTTCTTCAACGAGCTTAGTATCTGTTATTCCCGATATCTAGGGATAACTAGGAGATCATGTCTCGAGGCCCACATGGTCCTAGACATGGAATACCGAGAGCAGGAACAACCTGAGTATGGTCCTGGAGGACCCATCTTCTTCTTCTCAGCCAGCTTTGTCCTGTCAGCAGTACCAGCCTCCATCACTACCGGTTTGGGCT
>JASDQU010104293.1:471931-482337 GCA_032191745.1 Picea mariana
GACTTGGTCCTTATTCATTTCCCTTCATTTATCCAGATTGACTTGGGGACGTCTCCCTTGGACTTGCCCTCCTAAATAGAAAGAGCCCCCCATCGAGGTGACAGTGGGTGGGGAAGCTCCTGTTACGCCGGTTTCAAAGCCCTTGGCCCTTTCCTACAAACCGTGCGATAACAGTATCCTTATGGCTTAGCTCCCTTCCAGTGTTTAGATTGAATGAAGGAGGTGTGGGCCCATAACCTGTTAGAATATTGGATGTGCTCGTTTAACTATAGACAATATAGCAATATTGTCACCCAACCATAGGCACTAATGCCACCCCCGAGCACCTTGACCTTGACAGAGAGAAGAATTCCGGTAGCAGATCAATAGCCAACCAAGGCTAATGCACCAAGCAAAGATAAGCAACACTGATCAGAGAGTCCAACCCAGAAAGATCGAGAATATAGATTGTAGAACTGGCGGCAACAACTTCTCCCAAGACTTGCGCACAAACTGTCCTTCTGCAGTGTGCACAAGTGCTACTGTTGTAATTCTGAGAAGTCTGGCTAAAATCTCCTGTATTTATATTGCTTTTGCCAGACTGCCTGGGCTGACTTTTCATTCTGGGCGCTAATTACTTAGTATTAATTATTTCCTTTAGCTGACATCTCTTCTAGGGTTATATTCAATTCTTTTCTTGCTTCCGGAATATTCTAATCTTGTCAAAGGTCAGAAATGGAGGTTAATACCTCCCGCAGCTACCATAATATCAATACCTATTAGGTGAGTGCTCCACTCAAAACCATCAACCACCATCTAATAACTCATAACAAACATGAAACCAAGCCAAAAAGCCAAGGTGCTCTAGAAGTGACCTCCATGTGGTCAAACTAAAGTCAAATGAAGCCATGAATTGTTAAATCGTCATCAACATGAGCACCAAGGGTAGCACTCCTTTAAAGGGGAATCTTAACATCACAATGTTAAGTTTTGAGCTATTATTAGGTTTCTTTTCAATTTACTAGATAACAATAACATAGGTAGGACCACTGAGAGAAACACAATCAGAAGATACACAACATTTATCCTGGGAAACCCTCATGGGGGTGAAAACTTAGCAAAAACTTCCTTAATATAGATGGCCAATACAATGCCAAGACAATAAACCGAAACACTAGAGAATATCCAACATTGAGCAATGCGCCTCTCTGTTCTTTCTTCTTGCAGCTACCAAACTTGCGCACTAGATGAGGGAATGAGTGAGTGAACAAATGAGGCGCTGACTTCCTTTATTTATACAAACTGGGAGGTGCTGGAAAGGTGTATCTTCACTGGGCAGGGTCGACTTGTCTTCTTAGTGGTTAAAACCACTTTAATTGGGCCTAAGGCCGACTTCTTAGTTTACATGATATAATTAGGGTTTGACCAATCCACAAAACGGGATTTGGTCAATTACAATGCCCGACATGATCAATCCACAAAAGGGGATTGATCTATTTAATAATGATTCAGTAATAAATAGAATACTCTTTGCAAATAGAATACTCTTTGCAGTTACAATATTTCTGTTGATTTTTGAATAAGTTAGGTTAAGCATGAAGTTCATTCCATTTTAGCAGTTAACCATAACCATAAATGTTGTAGCAACCAAGATCACAAGAAAAAGCACCATTCACAAGAACACATGATGTATACTGGGAAACCCTTCTCAACAAGGGAAGAAAACCCAGCCAAATCCTTTGCTATATTCTTCAAGAGAAAGACCTTCACCACCAAGATAAACCCTAGCACACAAGAGGGTGCTCGAACCCTAGAACTCTAGCGCCCAAGAGAGGTGAGAACTTTTCCGAAAGAAGTGTACTTGCTGAAATTTCCAAACTCACATGAAAGATATATTTCCTCAATGGCGATTTTACCTTTACTTATACTACCCTGAACCTGTCAACAAAAGTGTCTATTGGCACAACAGTGCCGACCTCTCTAAGTCACATTATAATTAATATTAGCCAGATTTATTATCTTTTACATTTATTACTAATCACATTAAGGTGGGGCCGACTTGTACTCTTTACATTACAATTAGGGTTACAGGCAGGTTTGACTCTTGAACAATATAGAAAGGGATCTGATACACCCACTAGTGCTCATCCACTAGGGGCACATCCATAGGGATGCCCATATCTTTGGCTCACTGCATTACACAGAAGAACCGGTTCTTCACACGTTCACTTGTGCTTGTCCACAGGCACGTCCACTCAACAGGTCTTTCCCACTGCCTCACACAGGAGAATCATCTGGAGTTTCTCGTCAACTCTGTTGCTCAGAGGAGGCTAATACATCATCTTCATTTTTGTTCACATGACGATGCACCCAACACTTTGGGATTTCACACGTTCACCTTGTGCTCAACCACAGGCACATCTAACTCAACATATCCCTTTTCCCACTGGATAATCATCTGGAGTTCTTCTCAACTCTCTGAATAGAGGAGGTCATCTCTACGTTCCAGCTCTGTCTCAGGTAGGAACCACGTACCCTTCTTAGGAGCTTTCTCTCAGGTTTGTAAGCTGGAGAAAGACTCACATAGCTGCAATGATCCACATCTCACAGGTTTGTAAGATGGAGAATGTCTCACATAGATGCAATCATCAACAATTTCAACACTCCCCCTTAACAAGAAGGGTAATCTACAGACACAACTCAATACAACATCATCAGGAGAGAGAGAGGGCAAAAACATCAACAACATCTGGAACACTGACTGGCATATTTATAAATCATTGGAAGTTTTTCTCATCATCATCATTCACAACATGGAGTTGGAGTAGCATCATCATCCTCATCAACATGAGGCTAAAGTAACATCATCATCATCTTTAGCGTGAGGCTAAAGTAACGTCATCATCTTCAGCATTAAAGCTGAAATAACATCATCATCATCATCATCATCTTCAACAAGAAGTTGAAGTGGCATCATCATCATCATCTTCAACAAGAAGTTGAAGTGGCATCATCATCATCTACATCAACATGGATTAGTATAACACTAATACATCATCATCATGAATAACGACACAAGGCTGATACAACATCAACAATAGCAGTATCACAGCACGAAGGCTGGAGCATCATCAACATCAACACTAGGCTGGAAATCTTCAGCACGAATCTGACATCTCAAGAACATCAACACGAAGCTGGCATCTCAACAACATCAACACGAAGCTGGAAATCTTCAGCATGAGGCTGGCATCACAACAACATCAACACGAAGCTGGAAATCTTTAGGACGAGGCTGGCATCAACAACACCAACACAAAGCTGGAAATCTTTAGCACTAGGCTGGCATCAACAACAACATCAACACGAAGCTGGAAATCTTCAGCACTAGGTTGGCATCAACAACAACATCAACACGAAGCTAGAAATCTTTAGCACGAGGCTGGCATCAACAACATCAACACGAAGCTGGAAATCTAGAGCACGAGGCTGGCATCAACAACATCAACACAAAGTTGGAAATCTTCAGCACTAGGCTGGCATCAACAACATCTTGTGGTACTCTGACAGATCCAAAGGATTTGGCCAGGAATAAAAAAGATTCCCTAGGATATAAAATCCTAACGGAGCTACGACTACTGACCAAAGCTAGCATATACATGCACAAGTACTCTGACAACTCGTCCTTACGGACCTTCGGAATCTGTCCAGGGATGATCAGTCCCCTAGGATATAAAATCCTAACTGAGCTACGTGCTATTGGTCAGGATACCATAGTATCATCGACACTACTCCCCCTTTCAAGGGAGGTCCTTTCGAACTATATACCAAACTTGTCTCGAAAGTATTTAAACTTTACACGAGATGGAGGCTTGGTCTACAACTTGCTCATCTGTGCCATCATATTGGAGCTTTATAGCTCCTCTCTGTATCATATCATGAATGAAGTGATACCGGATCTCTATGTGCTTCGACTCATCATGGAACACATCATCTTTATACAACTCTGGTTATCACATAGGATCACGGTGGCTTCCATCTCCAGATCAAATAGATTTGTCAAGAACATCCGAGGCCATATGGCTTCAGAACTGGCGGAACATGCAACAATGTATTCCGCTTCTGTCGTGCTGGGAGCAATGCTGGATTTCTTCCTACTCTGCCATGAGATCACGGCTGATCCCAGACTGAAACAACATCCTTAAGTTCTCTTTCTGTCAGAGACACATCCAGCTCAATCTGAATCAGTATATCTATACAATCTGAAGTCACGATCTCTAGTATAACAGAGACCAAAATCCAACGTACCCTTAAGGTATCTCATCATATGTTTTGCAGCAATAATGTGAACACGTCTGGGTTCTACCAGATATCGACTCGAGGCAAAACATATATCTGGCCTGGTATTCGTCAGATAGATCATCGAACCAATAATCTGTCTGTACATAGTAGCATCAACCAATTCTGACGAGGTATCTACCAGGAGCTTCAACTTCGTTTCCATGGGTGTGTACATGGATTTACATTTCAACATGTCAAACCTCTTCATTATTTCAACTGCATACTTCCCTTGGTTAAGGAAGATCTTCTCTGGGCTCTGCCAAACTTCAAGATCTAAGAGATAATGCATTAGGTCTTTCATCAAACTTTGTAGCGAGCTTCTTCTACAATCTGTTATGAGCTTTTCTTCATCTTGTCAAGAAAACATCATCTACATATAGTAGCAACAATATAACTGGATCTTCATTCATAAACTTGAAGTAAAGGTTAGAATCAACTTTACTCTTGCTAAAGCCCAAGCTCTTCAGGAAACTGTCAATTTTGCCATATCAAGATCTAGGAGCTTGCTTCAACCTGTATAGATCCTTCTTCAACTTGCAGACCCGAGTCTTTCTATCTTCAACTTCAAACCAAATTTTCACATTACATTGTACCAATTTGGTACACTTGCTCAGCTGCAACTCAATTTGCACAATCATGTGCTATCTCTATGTGATCTCTGCAAAGCACTATCTGTCTCACTGCGTGAGAGTATGTCCTTTGCTCTTTCTGCAACTGTTCCTTATGGAGCTGGGACTCTGCACCTGCAACTGCTCTGAGGCTGAGAATGACTACTTCATCCTCACTGTGGCTGCTGAAATATGAGAGTAACTCCTCTTATTCTATCATGACAACAACTTCATCTGAAACTGAGAGTGGCTCACTAACTGATACTGAAGGTAGTGTTGTCGTCCTTATACACACTTGCAAACGTGAGCTAAGTCCTGCTCACTTAGTGTGTCCTCGGAGGCACAATGGCTAAGTTCAAAGCCCACGTTGTCGCTTTGACTTGAACCTCTTTCGTCTAGGCTAACTCCTAGGGAAGCCAAGGGGGGTAGACCCTAGTTACTAGATGAGATTAAAAATTTAATGTTCTAGGAGTTGGTTTTAATTGGTTAGAAGGTCAGGGGGAATCTAGCCTAAGATGTCAATCAACAAATGTAAGATGCAACTATCTAAGTATGAGAGTCAGACCTTTTCCTAGGGCAACTAAGACTAGTGCCTAAGATTGGGCAATGGGGTCAACTAAGTTAAGGGGATGTTCGTTACAAGATAATTACAAGTTACAAAGTATTACAAAAAGAACAGATACAATTAGGTACAATAGAATATCTAAGATATACAGATCAAGACTAAATACAGGATACCCAATATACTAACAAGTTTACTCGCATGTGCAGTAAGTGAAGATACTCAAGATAAAATAACCATCAACACATGAAGCCAAGCATGCTTACAACAGATAGAGTTCCGTTGGACTACTTTTCAATGGCCAAGAGACGCAAAGCACTCAAGACCCAACCAAGAGAATGCCTCCAGGTGGATGCGCCCTTCTTGAAGTATCACACCATAAATACAGGAACCAGATAGATGAAAGCTTGAAAATGCAGAGTATGTTCCGGATGACATAAATATAACCACTTAAATATTTATTCTACAACAGATAAATTAACTTGCATATGAATGAAATCGAAAAACAGTGAGATCAGTGAGCTTGCAAGTGTGTAACTGTATTGCTGGTGTTGTAGTTTGAAGATTAAATTAAGTGATTAAGCGTGATATTAATTTTATCCCTATCTAGATGTCAACCCAAAACTTTCCTCCCCCTATTACCAAGTGGTTGCCGGATGCTCAAGAAGCGAGGCAACGAGGCCTACCCTAGCTTCACAGGTCAACCCTAAGGCCGAGTACTCTAGAAAATTTCCGTGGCTTTCCTCAAAACCTCAGTTTTTAAGTGGCGAAGATGGTAAGTTATGGTGTCCTATTAAGTCTAATTAATAAATTTTAGACCTATGAGCTAAATAAAAGTGTGATTGAGTGCTTGTAGTTTGCTCAACAAGAGATTGCCAAAATATTGAAAAATGAAAGATAAGAAGGCTGAAGCCTTTGAACCAAAATATTGCAAATTGAAAGCTTTAGTGTGATTACTGCATGTGAAATATAAAGCAAAGTAAACAACTTGCGGAAAGTAAAAAGATTGATTAAGCCCTTAAGATATCGATACTTGCATGCATGTACATAAGATGGAAGACTTAAGAAACAGTTGCTTGCATGTAAAGTAAAAGACAGAATCGAAAAGTTAATTAACCAATTAGCGCATGCATGTGTGATGGGTGAAGCTTTAAGGAATTAAAGATTGCATGTAAGGTAAAATAAACTGAAAGCAAAGACCCACAGTGCCTCCACGGGCTCTAAGCTAGCATATGTTATGAGATCTACTCTAGATTACTTTAAGTTAGGCATGCATGTAAAAATCACAACTAATCTAGCTAAACCAAGCAAGAAAAATAAACGAAAGAGATCTAATCTAAAACTTGCAAAAATAAGACGGAAAGGGAAGGAATGCAAGCCACTTGGGTACAACTCCTTTGGGCTTGCTTTACAGTGATTTAGAGTATAGAAGGAAAGGAGAAACGTTTACCACAATGAGAGGAGTTGTTTAAGGGTGTGTTGTGCACGAAATTGGGCAGTATGCCCTCTTGTCCTGGCGAGAACCTGCAAAAATCAGCAAGCTATTGCTTGCTGATTTGAGCTGCAACACACTCAAAAGATGTTATGAAATTTCTGTTTTTAGGCAGAAATTTCGAACATGTATAAACCAGAAAATTATAGTGTTTTAATTGACCTAACTAAGCCTATTAGCTACTAAAATCAGAAATGGAAGAGCATGGAAATAATCACAAAATATTTTGGAGTGTAAATGAGAAGTAAGAGTAAATTTGTGCTTGGATCTATCCCAATAGCTTCCCCTTGAAGTAATCTGCAAGTCTTAAACAAAATGTGAGATGAATAGACGATGATTGCAAACACTAATAATATAAACTAATTTCTATCACTAGTAGATGCGAATCATATAAGCTAGCAATTATACAATCACTAAGCCTAGCCAAGTAAACTAATTTACCCAACAATCTATCTATAATCACAATATTATTTAAAACAAAAACAATTTCGCCTCGTAATCATGTAAAGAATCCAGACAAGTCTTGAGATCTTTGAGTCCTCCAAAGCTATTTCCTTTTATTATCCAATGGGAAGAGGTTGTGGCAACTAATTGCCACAAGCCCTTCAAGAACAACACCAGTGAAGAAATACGACAATAATGAGAGAGATATAGAGAGTGGGGATGGTGAGAAACTAGTAGCATAACAGTGCAATAATGAAAGGTCTAGAATGAGGGAGTGAGAGGTCTCTTAAATAGATTGAGAAGCTAAGGAGATCCCTCTTGGATCTTCAACACTTGTCAAAGATCCAAGGGACAAGACAACTCAAGGAACAAAACGATTTAATGAGAGACTAAGCTTTTAGGGTGAGGGGAAATGGAAAAAGGATGAAGTGATGAGGAGAAAGCAAGGAAAGGAGGGCGTACTTGGCAAGTGATGGAGGTGTATGGGCTAAAGGGAGAATTTCCTTTCTTTGAAGGGAGATGTTTCCAAAGATCTCAAGACTAAAGCGTGAGTTAAGAAGGGAATGTGAGGACGTGTGGGTAGAGTGTGTTGAACACACTCCCCATTGGCACATGAGTGGGTAAGGTGAGGCCCCACGTTTTAATCAAAGCAAAACCAAATCAAAACATGCAGTTTCCATATTTTAAAAGGGAAATGCGTGAGGTCCACGTGAAGGATACGTGGGGTATGGGGTATGTGAGGTAAAGCGTAAGGAGAAGTGTGATAGCCACACTCAACAATGGCTCGTGAGAGGTGGAGGAAAGGCATATGTGGAGGATAAGGGACCCATGCTTTTTACAAAGGCAGAAGCTACGCGGGAGTGGGGGTGCATATCCATAATGGAATGCGTGAGTTTAAGAAACATGCATGAGCTTACGTGAGGAAAAGGTGAGAGGTAAGGAGGAGTGTGCTTGGCACACTCCTTAATGGGATGTGAAGGGTTGATGAGGGACCCATATTCCATTACAAAAGAATAAACCAATTTTAACATGGGAAAGGAGTACGTAAGGTCAAAGTGGACATAACTTTAGGTGGGGAAATAATTAAAACTTAATTTTAATTAAATGGGGTTTAAAAGGGGTAGGTAAAGGTTAGGGATAGGTTAGGGGTCCCTCTCATCATTAATGCCACACTAACTTCACTGTTTTTGGTCTATTTTTACAAAATTACATTTTCCCATGTTCTAGGTTTGGCAATTAAAACCGCCATTTTCTGAAAAACTTCTAAAGTGGACAAACAACCTAGCAAAACTTGTCCGACTGAGTTGAAACTTGCTCCACGGGTTTAGGGGGTCTCATTAGCTTTCTTTTGAGTAGAAATACCCCTATCACAATTCTCGGGACCTAAGTTTTACATTAAATACCCAGAATTAATTAATTAATTAATCAATTAATTAATTCGGAACCTTAAAAAAAACCTAGCTATACTTGACGGAATTCCGCGAAATTTCGCGTGCTGTCTTACATGGTCATTTACAACATTCCTAACACTAGCTACCTAGGAATAACTTCATTAGAATGCCTTTAACCACTTTGGAGGATTTATTGGGTGGGAGTTGTTATCGCACGGTTTGTAGGAAAGGTTAAAAGAGCTTGAGTCAAGGCTTAACCGGCGTAACAGGAGCTTCCCCACCCACTGTCACCTCGATGGGGAGCTCTTTCTATTTAGGAGGGCTAGTCCAAGGGAGACGTCCCTAAGCAATCTGGGTTACTGAAGGGCTAAAGGGTAATTGATCAAGTCAAAGAAGTTTCCTTTAACAGATTGCTGCCCAAATGAGATAGTCACGGAAGATGTTCCACTGATGATGCACCTGTTTGCGAGACAAGACAAAGAAAACTAGAATTGTGCTGCAGTGGGTTAGTACTTCAAAACTTTAATGACTATCTTCTAACATACTCATGAGCAATGATTAGATATAATGGTTTATGTCACTTCTCCAATAAGATAATGACATTCAATATATACAATTTATCCTTGTTATGCAAATAATACCAAATCTGCTTATTAAATAATATTGCTGCGTCTTAATATTGTTGCTGTTATGGATATGACAGCAGCCTTAATTTATATCAGATTCAAAGATAATGAGTGAGACGTTGTGTCCACTAAGCATATGAAGATTATCAACAACTCAATGCCTACTGAACAAGGTGAGAAATTATCACAACGTTTAAGGCCAAGCAATGATCAAAAGATGTTGTGATGTCACCTACTGTTTGCTGCTGTCACAATGCAGAGAAGAGAAAGACGTCAGCCCTATTAAAGAGCTACTTTGAAAGGAAAAGAGCCAAAACATTTGTTAAGCAAGCTTATGGATATGGTCAATAGCTCAAAACCAATCAAAGGAAGGTGACAAAGTCCAAACGTTAATGTCCAAACAAGAGTTTAACCAAGGTATGACGTCACCTATATAAGTTTTGTTGTCTGCAACTTAGGGCTAGCTAGCCAAGAAGTGACGTTTTGACAAATTCATCCAATGAAAGCTTGTAAAACCTCTATGGCTATGAAGAGATAACTTAGCCGCCGCACCTTTTTATCCAAGCAAAAGTTTAATTAGGGCAAAACGTTATCAGCTTTAGGGTTAGTTTAAATCGCTAGGGTTAGATGCTAGGTTAGTTTAGGGTTTCAAATAAAGTAGTTTGAAAGAGATTTTAGGCATGAACAAGCTCAAGATGATTTCTAGACTAGTGCCTTGGGTTAATGGAGTCAATTGAAGTGAGACTAATGGTTTAGGAAGAACTCAAACTTAAGGACAAGAGAGCTAAGGTTTGATGGTGTTGCTATGGCAAGGCCACCAACCCTAAACCCTAAGAAGGAAAGACTTACCTAGGTGTAGCTAAAGCTAGGCCTAAAGCTTCCTCTTCTCTCCTTAAGACTTCTTTGGCAAAACGGCTAGCTTACAAACACAAATCTAGGGCTGAAAAGTGTTGCTTCATACAA
>JASDQU010104294.1:16621-41547 GCA_032191745.1 Picea mariana
ACCACTAGCATGATTTAGACCTATACCTTAATTTTCATGATGGGCGACATTTTATGAGGGAAAATGTTTTTTAAAAATTCTTATCACATTGTCCATCCTAAGGCCGTCTAGGTTCATTCATTTATCAAAACAACGTGACATGGCCTTCATGACGCACTAGGTGTTCCAAGGGTGCCACTCGCCTCATATGTTCCCTTACGCAATGTTCCCTTCAGGACACACTACATGCTCCAAGGGTGCTACTCACCTCTTTCCATTTTTCTTATGCGACGTGCCCTTCAAGATGCACCACGTACTCCAAGGGTGCCACTCGCCTCTTGACTGACTTGGTAGACATCAAAAACCCCTAGAGTCAATACTCCACCAGGTGAACTTGTGGGAGACTAAGGGCCTCTAAGGAATAAGGCCCCTGCCTTATTGCGCGCCCCTTAGAATCATCGTGAGCGACTATCGCAGTCTGCCCTCATGACATCGTCAGTCCTCTCAAACTAGGTAAACGTTAACCTACAGTTTGAGCCACAACGAGAGTGCTAGTAGGTTGTGGTAGGGCTGCTGTCCACACCTCTTCCTCAACATCTTTGGTAGTCGTGCGTGACCCCTTTACTCCACATGTGAGTCTGGTCGGAAAGCTATCGTCAACCTGCATCATCACAAATCATGTCAAAACATATCCATATTATATCATCTAATCAGATGCTCTAATAACATAGTAAAACAATCAAACCCCAATGGTACACTCCCTGACTCAATCCGAAGTCCAAGGGGTTTAGTCAATGCCTCTGAATCCTCGAGGTCTAAAATCCTACACACTCAGTAAAACTGAGTCAATAACACCTGTCTATGTCAATGCAGTTAAACCATGTCATCAACTCATGATGCATCATAATCAAAATCAAATGTTTTAATAGCATAATAATCTGGATCACTTGCGAGCAAGTGTCCTCTAAGAATAAGTTCGCTCAGTGCGCCAGAGTGGGATGTTACAAAACAATGCCACCAAAATTGGTAATTTTTTCTAACCCTTTAAAACCCCAAATATTTAGATAAGTTGGCTATGAGGAAAACCTTTTTCTAGGTCTACAGGTTGAAGAATCTAACAGGCTCAAGGAAAATAAAAATTTTAATTGGTGAAAATATAAGTTCTAGGAAAGTCCAGAATTACATTGAAAACCCCATGAATTCAACCTATAAAGGAAATATAGTTGGGAAGCTTCATCTACAAATAAAAACTCATTACATTCTAAGAGAACGACTAGGGGTGTTTTGACACATCTAGGGGATGCAGGTGACTGCTTCATGGGAGTGAATTTCTTCCTTGTGTAAAGTGTAAAAAGCATTTACTTAGGCTGTGAATCATTATACATAGTTGGCCATGTATTTCCCAAGGCTCTTTTACCTAGGGATTAATAAAAAACATGGGTATAATACAATGTTCAAATACTTGTTATCATGCAAATATGCAATAATAAGATGAATAGGTCAATGGGGTAACTATTGGAAATCTAACCCTCTCACTGTGAGATGCCTCTTCTTTCGGGCTAGTGCTTTTATAGCCACTAGGGTGTGTCCCTAATATGTTTGTACTATTATTTATGCATGTAAATTTGCATATAAACTTGGGATAATTTAACACACTAAGCTTCCCTTAAGCACCCAGAAAGCCCTTGAGAGCAGGGTAAAAGTTATAAATAAAATTGCATAAAGCAAGATTAATTTGTTTAATTTGAATTTCAATAGAAAAAGGGAAACAAGTGAGAGAGAATATGCACTTTGAGTGAAACATAAATCCAAAATAAATGTATGAGAAAGAAAATATTCCCTTGAGTGAAAGAGATTCAAAACTAGTTCACAAAAGTAACAACACAAGCCCTCTCACGTGATTACTCTCGGGAAGTAACTATGAAATCCAAAGAGATAGAAAAATGTATAGTCAAATCCCTCTGATATATTAATTAAGACACAATACACCAAAGGTTCACCTATCAATATTTGGCAAGCAATAATGGAAGTGTTTTCAAGTATGGAATGATGGAAGATGGTGGTGAAGAGATACTAAAACATGTTGCAACAACTATTATAGCATGTGTTGTGGCATCTGTTACAACATGTGTTGCAGGAACTATTACAACATGTGTTGCAACAATTGTTTCAACATGTGTTGGAGCAACTATTATAGCATGTGTTGCAGTAACTATTTCAGCACAACATAAACATGTTACAACAATAGGAAATTAGAATAAACATGAGACATATATGATAATTAGATTAAAATAATATGAAATATATGGTGTGGAATATCCCAACAACAGTAAGGGGTACTCCTCAGTCACTACTAGGAAAATACCTTGTAGCAAAGGTTATAGTGGAGGTTTTTAGTGTTACAAAATTGGCAAAAATTGTCAAAAAAAACTCCGCTAAAACATATGTTTTTGATAGTGGGTGTTTTTTTAGAGATTATAATGGAACTTCATTATAGATAAAAACATATGGGCAGTCGTAGGTATTAGAAGATGTTTTTCTAGGCGGTGCGCTTCATAGTGTATACATTCTCAAACTTAAAGCATTGGTGCTTACATTTCACTGAAAGCATTGGGGTAGTCAAAAAAATATTGGGGCACTAGTGCTCTTCTAAATAATAATGCATCGGTGCTTTAATAATAAAAATGCACCCATCGAATCTATGATACCATGCATCGGTGTGTTACAAGACAAACCCGATTGTTACATGAAATTTAGAATGCATCGATGTGGAAGTCTGGTACAGAAGCACTGGTGCATTGTTTTAATTAAAATCATCGGAAGGACGATTTTTATTATTATAATTGTTGTTGTTAAAAAAATATTAGGATCAGTGTTGGTTCATTGTATTACAGCACCGGTGTGCATTTTATTATAACACCAGTGCTTTTTAGCATTAAACGCATGGGTGTTTATTTTCTCTTTTTATAAACATCAACCTGTGGATATGCAATTATTGTTATTTTTAATTCCATTGTTCATCAAAAATTTGACATATATCTTATAATAGTATTCATATAAATTAACTTTTGAGTAGTGCATTTGGATATGATGTTTGGATTAATTTGTTATATCATCAGATTCTTCATCTCTTCATTATAATATTTAATCAGTGATGTAACATTTTACAACGACATTGGACAACACAGTAGAATAAAATAAAATGTATTTTATTATATATGAATAAGAGGTTGTCATACAAAATGGGACACTTATTGGTAACCCCTTGTCTTTCAATTGGGACACTATGTCCATTACATTAAACAAAATGTATGATTTTTACAAACAATTATTTCAAAAAATACAACAACTTGCATTGATATCCAAATATATTGATTATTATTATTCATTGGAACTATTGTCAGTGCTCGAGCTACTTCCATGGCTTGGGTTATTTGGCCGAATGTTTTGTTGATTGCCTCGGTTGTTTTCCTCTTCTTTGAGTTCCATCTACAAAAGTAAAAATAAAGTGTAATGAGTGTATCTACATTGGTGAGAATAATGAAAATTGAAATAAATAATATACATGAATGTAAATTGAAAAGCAATGTACCATAGAAAGAATTGAGTCTTGAATGATACACATTATTTCAAAACCAAATCTCATGCCTTCTATCAACAACTCTTCTGTTGAAACATTTCCATACTTTGTTTCCTGCAAGTTTTATACCCCACAATAAATCATAGATTTAATATAAAGATTTTTTTTTGTTCCATTAATTATAAAATGAGAGAAGTAAAACAACATAGATACTTACAAATTCCACAATTAATTTTTGATATGTCAACATATATTCACAACCCATACGTAACCCCATGTCAATCATTTCTTTTGATGGCTCTTCTTTGTATGTTAGCACCTATTTGAAGACATTCAAGGATGGTTTCTATAAAACAACTTAAAATATACAAAAAATAAATCTTAAGTTGTTATAAGGAAATAACAATTATTCACAAACTTTGCTATCAACCCTTTTCTTCCTTGTATTCTTTTTTTATGTGTTGAATGGGTTCCATTTTGTTTTCTTTTCTGCAAGAAAATACTTGAAAATTAATATTTAATGTTAAATTATTTATTTATATGTACCTAATAGAAAATTTCAATGATTTCATACATTTAAAACACGTTGTTGTTTATATGGCTCCTCTTGTGATGCACTTATGTCCATTTCTTTGACCATCTCCTTGTACATTTTTTTGGACATTCCTACTGGCATATTTCAGATATTAGCTCGTTGATCCTTTGGGATTTTATTCCTTAAAAAAGTAACATGACAATAAATTGTTTTTATATTGATATATGAAAACTAAATATAACAAAATTGATAATAATAATAATAATAATAATAATAATAATAATAAAGGAATGATTTGTAGTAATATATACATATTCTAGAAAAACATTTTTAGGAATATTACTTTTTGAATGATTTTTTTTGTTGTTGTATGTTTTTTCTATTGCAAGTCTAACAGGTCCCATTGACCATTGCTCTAGAAACGTTTCATGTAGTTTAGATATAACCTGGTTCTTGGAATCATTTGATTGATTTATGTATTGTAAGTGGAAAGTGCGTCTATACATTCGTTCCACTGTATCCCTCATAGTTTTGTAAAATATTTTCCCTCTTTCATTAACCTCCATCACCACTCCAAATGAGCTAAGGACCAATTCATCATCATTTGCATCTTCTATCATTTTTATTTTCTTAGGAAGGAATTACTTTCCTTCGTTGTTGGTCCCTGTAGAACATTAAACATATGTGAATTAATAGATTGTTTGAAACATATTATATAATATTCTTAAGTACATTATTAATTAAAGTTCAAAAATGCGTTCATATTGAATAATAATTTTTCATTCACCGGATTCATCCTTTTGCAATTTTTCCATCAAGATTTTACGCTCTTCTGCACTTAGATCACAAAGAATATTATCGAGCTTCATCATTTTGTGGCTCTGCATGACACACACTAAAAAATACATATTAGTTAAACTTGCATATATTTCAAACATATTTATTTTGTATAGATTTTATAAAGAACTTGTCTTTTTTTCTTTTTTGGATGTGTTATCATTGTGTTGATCGGAATTTTTGTTACTTGAACTATTCTCACACATTTTTTTATCAATATACAACCTATAGCATTCAATATAGAAGTTATTAAATATATTTTATAAATAAATCACATAATTTTCAACTAAAAAAAAAGTTATGGTTTCTGGTGTGCTTTAATAATATGAAAGCACAAGTGCGTTCAATATAGTAAACACACTGATAGGAAAAAATATTTTTTAAAAACATGCTTTAAATTACAATGGTGCAATATGTATCAATAACAACACCATTCCTAGAATAAAAAAAGAAAACAACAAAAATACCATGAACGAAAAAAAATAATCGAAAAAAATTACACGTCGATGAACGATTTTTTTTTTTAAATTATGTTTTTTTTTTACAAGAACGGTTATGTTGCATTAAGCGGCATTCTGGCGAGCCAGAATCAAAAAGTTACAGATCTGAAGAAGGTTGGTGAACTCTAACAGTGCTGCCAAACTTCTTGTGAATGTCTTGGGGGACCAATTCCATCTGCTTCTTGAGCTAATGCGAGAAAATGACAGAAAATGCATACATGAGTAAATTCTCACAAACTGTGAGCACAGTAGAAGACAGAAGAAGAGCATTAAACTATCTTAAACTATTAAAATTATGTTACAACACTTCTCGTGCACTTTATCAGTAAGTGAACCAGTGAGTTATAGCCAAATCGGTGCACCAATAACTAGAAACCCTTTAAAAAAAAAACATGACAGGGCCGACAGGGTTTGGATATGATGCAAGAAGTGGTCAACTTGCATCACATGCCAAACGCCTTATATATTGAAACACAAACCCAACAAATCTAAAATACCTAAAATGAAAATCTCTAATTGTGAAGTGATAGAGGGAGTTAAACCCTAAGGTGAAATTTCGCAGTCACATAAGCAAGAAGAAGCAAGGGTTTAAGGCAAGTATGAATTTTTTTTATATTTTTCTTAATTTTAATTAACTCCAAATTGGGATACAAATTGTAAAAAAAATATTATTAAAATTAACGGTAAAATTCAAAATTTTTACTATGCAAGGTTTTGAGTGAATCACAAAACCCTTCAAATTCTGATCTTTTGAATAATTTTGTTGCTCCAAAAGAGTTTTGAGTGAATCACTAAACCCTTCAAATTCTGATCTTTTGAATAATTATGTTGTTCCAAAGTATTATGTTGCTCCACGGTGAACTCCGGTATGTCTCTCTTGCAAATATCTCCCCTGTAAATTTTGGAAAAATAATGAAATAGTGAATAGCTTAATACTATTTAAAGGACTTTATGAAAAGGGTTTTGAGTTAATCACCATACCTTAAAATTATAATCTTCTAAATAATTTTGTTGTTCCAAAGTGTTATGTTGCTCCATAGTGCTCCCCGATATGTCTCTCTTGCAAATCTCTCCCCTGTAAATTTTGGAAAATATTGAAATAGTGAATAGCTTCTTACTATTTAAAGTAATTTATGAAATTATATTTTCGAAAAATAAATCCCCGCTCATTTTTCAATTTAAAAAAAACAAAGTTGCACTTTTTTTTAAGTTTTTTGAAACACTAGTGTGTTTATTAATATAACGCACTGGTACATTTGTTTATACAAAACACCGGTGCGATAATTATTTTTGGAGCACCGGTATCATATAATTCTTTTTTATTTATTTGAAATCTTGAGAACCGGCGCGGTTAGTAATTAAATGACCCGGTGTTTTATATTGTTATAGACGCACCGGTGCGTTTTGTTTTTTAAATAAGTGCATTATTATTCTTTAAAAGTTATTTAAATTTTTATTTGACATAAAATAGTATATTCATCTTAAATTATCTTTTAGGATGCATCCACATGACTTGTAGTACTTCATAGTATACATTTTCCTCTTAAAGTCGCTTTATTCTTAAAAATTAATTGTTGATTTTGCTCAAATGTAGGGACAAAAGATTATAATGTCAAATAGTCAATTCTTCAAATTCTAGCCCATTCCATATTTCTCAAATTCCATCATGGATTTCTCCCTTTCCATCTTTAGTAAGTTCATATCTTATTTATATTTTGATTATCTAATTGAATTTATTTTTTGTATCCATGCCAATCTGAATAAAAATGTATCCAAATTTGCAGGATCCTGATTCATAATCGAGTTCAAATGCAGAAAATATTCCACCAGTTCAAAAATGTTAGAATATATTATCATGAGCAACATACCGCAAGCAGTCAGTAGATGAAAATGGACAATTACTTTACCATGCAAATTGTAACATGTCGTCTTCCAGCCGCAATCCTGGTTTAGCAATGGTAATATTTTTTTGGTATAATGTAATTTCAACAAACCAATTGCATTGTGCTTACTAATATCATCGATGTACTAATGTTCAATATTTTTGAAATTAGGATTTTGATGATGAGAAGCCTATCAATCATCTTCCGTTGCCCCCAAATACAATTTCAAATCAAGAGAAGGCTACAATAAGAGCACAACTCAGAGAGGAAGTATACAAATAATGGTTGAATCAACCACCTGTTCAATTCCCACTACATCAAGATTCACCAATTAGGAACAACTACAACAATAGTAGTTCTTCACAAGTTGGAAATGGAGTCAATCAAATAGAGGCTAGTATGGATGATTATTTATGGGATACGACTGTCATGGAAACAATGTTGTTAGTTGCATTCCAGAATGATGAGTTAGGGGATGATGCTCATATCATTGATACCTTTTTCGAAATCCTAAAATATGCTTCCACCACCCCTCTCTTTGGACCTAGCCGGTCAAAAGCTACCCATATGGGGACAACAATGTTATTGTACAACTTGAAAGCAAAGTTTGTCATGTCAAATGCATGTTTCTTGACAATATTGAGGTAACTGACCATCAAGTCCATTATATTTTGAGAAATATTGTCACACAATCAACATTAAAAATGGTTGATTTTGTGAATGTTAAATGACTTTGTAAATTTGTATTGCCCACTAACTGCAGGTTATTCAAAGATAAGGTTATTTTGAGTGATAATGTCTTGTCAGGTAGCTGCGAAGAGGCAAAGAGATGTTAAAAATATTGGTTGTTAAGTACATATCATATCATGAATGTATGAATGATTGTATTTGTTTGATTACTGAAAAGGGGGGGTGAATCAATAATAGAGTAATTCAATCCTTTTTAACCACAAATGCGAGTGTTATATCAATGTAGCATTATCATCCAATAGTTGCAGAGTAAATACAAAATGAACAAATGAGAAATCATACACATACATAGTACATGTAACATACCCAGCCACCCACAGGCTGGGGCATGCTACCTACAAGACCACCCTTGGACTTTGTACTCTTACCAATACCTTCTTTCATTAATAAGAACTCATAATATACAATATTTAGCGACATGCACAACAATATCCAGCAAGCATGCATAATCTAAGATTTAGTTAAATGATAATTAAAATACACAGCAGAATACATTCATATACAAATAATAATATCACAACAGAGAGCACTTATCTTTATAAAAAGGAGACACCAACTCATTGCAAACCAAGGACGTTCCACCCAACCGTAGACACCACTACTCCAAATCTCAACAACAGTGTCACCCTCGAGCCAGGGCTATGAATCCACAAGGACAGTTCCAGAGTGTACTTGGTTTCCCAAACCAGTCAGATCTCAATATCTCACAGGTTTCCCAACACCCACAACAATCCAAGTATCTAGCTCTCTTCTACCCAGCCTGTACCACCCAAGAGAATGGAACTCCACCCTTCTCTACCATGCAGTACCTTAGGCAGTCCTTCTCCTTTTTCCAGGGCCTCCAACACTACTGGTCTAGAATCTCAATGTTGGAACTCTCAGGACTCACAGTTGTGAGAAAAACAGGGCACATGCCAATGCATCATAGACATGTAGGCCCTAAGTCATGGCTAGATTGCACCAGTGACCATTACAACCAACTATCATGTGGTTAATTCTCAGTAGTTCCTTTACCTTTTCCAAGCCAAGATGCAGGTGAGGATGGATCAATGGATGGGTAAGTGAGTGCATGAAAGGATGTGAGGGAAATAATAGTATGAATGCAGGAGTGAAGGAGCGGACGAGCCAACGACCAAACCCACAATCAAAAGAGGGATGGGTTTAAGTATTTTTGTGGGGAATCAAGAACCTCCTGGCCTTCCCCAAGAAGCTCACATAACTGATCCCCTCCCTTAGGAAAAAAGGGTAACTAACATAGGAATTAAAATTTATCCCCTCAATCCCCCTCTCTTGTGGAATCATATCCCCCTATAACTCTAGTCCTTATACATCTAGTAGCCAGCGATGTGTTTATTATTAATAATGATCAAAACATTACATTTCTTGGGCATACTGGCCCTTTAATATTTTTTTGGGGCACTCGGGCCTCTCATCATTGTAACAATACATTATTTAAAATGGGGGTTCAAAACCCGGGGTGTTACATCCCCTCCCCCTTATCTTGGCACTGTCCTCAGTGCATATACAAAATAGAGATCAAAATCTCAAATTTATTCAAAAATATGTGGGTACTCTGCCCTCATGGAATATTCATGCTCCCAGGTAGCATCTTCTAGACCATAGCAGGTCCACTGAACTTTTACCATCTCTATAACTCGATTTCAGAGGATTTTGACTTTTCTTTCCAATACCCACATTGGATGAACCTGAAAATATCCCTTTGTCTCTACCTGAATTAGATGTCAATCAATAACATGGTTAGGATCATGTACATATTTATTTAGTAAAGAGACATGAAATACATTGTGCACATTCATGGAAGTAGGCAATGCAAGCATGTATGCAACTGGCCTTATTCTGTCCAATATTTCAAATGGATCCTAGAATTTGGCTACCAACTTTGTACAACTACCCAACTTCAAAGAGATTTTCTTGGGCTTCACTTTCAAAAGTACATGCTCCCCTACTTTAAATTCTCTAGCTGTCATGTTCTTGTCTGCATAAACTTTCAGTCTATCCTGAGCTGCCTTTAAATTCTGCTTGATCTTGACTACCTAGTCTTCCATGTCCTTGAGCAACTCTGGCTCAAGTACCACTCTATCAATTGGGTTGTCCCAACTTACTAGAGTATCACATTTCCGACCGTACAAGGCTTCAAATGGGCTCATTCTCAATGAAGCTTGATACCCATTATTATATGAAAAATCAACCAAGTGTAAGTAATCTTCCCACTTATATGTCTTATCCATCACATACATTCTCAACATGTCTTCAATTATTCGATTGACCCTCTCGATTTTCCCATTTTTCTGGGGATGATATGTTGTGCTAAAGTTTAGATTTGTGCCAAATCCTTTAAACAATCCCCTCCAGAAATTGGAGGTAAACTTTGTATCTTTGTCAGAGACAATTGTCCTAGGTATTTGATCTAGGAGGCTCCTTAGGCTTAGAAAATGCTCAAAAATCAAAGTTCTCATGATTGAATGAAATCGATGCCTTTGTGTTTTTCTCGTCATGCTAATTCCGACAGTATATTTACTTTCTCAAAAGGGCTCTGTATGCGAGAGTTATTGCACTCTGACCGTTTTCTCAAACATCTAAAAAGTCAAAGAAATGGCAAAAAGTCAATGCCAACGTTAGCATGATGACAACATGACATCACCAATGACACCTCATAATGCAGACTTGGACCAATGGCAGTGTGACATGCGACAACAGTTGACTGGGAAAATGTGGATGGCAGATCCAATTAGAATTGGACACATGGTAATTTTTGGTCAAATGTGGTGGTGCCATGTGGCCCAGGGAAGGGCAGCCACATGGCACCCAGTCAAAAATTTGTATGGCAAGTCCAAAAAATATTTGGGGGTCCATGGGTTTTGAACCCACTACCACCCACCAAGCCCAATCCTTCTAAGATATATTCCATACACCAACACACCACATATGTTTTATTATATGAAACATATTTTAATTTATTTAAATTGTAATACTTTGTATGTGGCGGAAAGGGGGGGGTTGGGGCTAAGCCCCAACCCATGGTTCTGTGTGGTAATACGACCACTATCCAATGAAAAGGGGTGCGGGGCCTAGCATAATTGCCCAGAAGCATATGAGGGGGAAGTCACATGATGTGCACCCCAAATCCAGGGGCTATCTCCATAAAATTGCGCAAAAAGGTTATAACCACTAGCCATAGATCACATGAAATGCGCCATGTAACCAGGAGTTAGTGTAGGTTAAGGGGCTAGTGCTTGGCCATATGAAACTCATATGACCAGTTTTAGAGGGCATGCGCATAGACCGAGGGGGATACTCTGTGTATTTTTAAATAAAAGTGGTTTTTAACTATACAGAAATGATTTTTGACTGATATTATGCCCATAAATTGGTATTTTGAGGATTTTGAGGCCATTTGAAGGGGGATTTGATCCCAAAAAGAGGCCAGATCTTGAGGGACGTTGGGATTCCTCATCTGAGCCTCAAAATATAAATAAACCAGGCTTTTTGAAGCTTGTAGGAGACTTTTTGATGCAGGGATTTGAAGGAGCAGTTTGTAAATTTTGGCTTTTTCTCATGTTTTGAGGGACATTTTTGCCACGCTATTTAGAGGAATTAGATGGAGCATGCTTGAATCTAAGAAAGGAGGTCTTGCACAGCAGATCTAGAGCACATTATGTAACATCAAAGAGCCTATGTAAGAGAACTTTGAGCATTTTAAAGAGCAATAAAGAGGTCCTCCACTTGTAAGCGGGCCCAGAGACATAGCCAATGATTGGTGAACTCCGTTATCAACCTCTTGTCTCTATTTTTCTTTCTTTTTTTCTATTCTATTCTCTTCATTTTCATCATGGATATCAATGGTTGATCTCTTTATTCACTAATAAGCATCAAGTAAAAGTCATATTTGATCTTCCACAACTAGATAATAAGCTTTATGTATTTTGTATGCTTAACGATCTGATGCCTAAAATACATTAAACTAACTTGCAATTTATCAGTAATACCTTCATTTTTGGATCAAGTTTATGGTATCAGAACTTTGGTTTTGAAGGATTGATAGGAATTGAAAGCATTGGATGCTCACCAGAGAAAAAATCAAGCGAGGAGAAGGCCAACTTGAGGCTCTTGACACAGAGATTCAAAGGAGACCGCATAAGCAAGAGATGCCTTCGTCAAGAAAATTGGGTCCCTACAAATATAAAGATGATTTATTCGAGGCCTTTAAGTTGATGCAATCCATGGTAGAGGATATTTATCATGAAAGAGGGCAATGAAGACTTCGAGGCAATGAAGAAGGTGAATCTTCAGTAAGAAAAGAAGGAGGAGTTAGAGGTGGTGGACCTTCAGAACCTTCTTCTCCTTCATCCTCATCATCTACAAGTGAAGCAAGTGTACATCCCTCCAAGGATAAACAACCTAAGAAAACTCACCATTCTTTTGATATGCCTTTATTAAAGTTAGATGTAAAGTTTCAATTACCCACTTATGATGGTGAATTAGATGTAGAAAAGATAGATAATTGGGTGAGACAGTTAGAAGTCTATTGCAGAATACAAAAGATTGTTGATGATGAAACAAATATCCAACTTGAAAGTCTCAAATTGGGAAGCACAACTCTCATATGGTGGGAAAGAAAAACTAAGGATGATCTCAATAAAAATGGTAAAACAATCTCTTCCTGGAATGATTTTATCACTGCATTGAAGAAACAATTCTATCCATTAGCATACATGCAACAGGAAATGATGAATTGGCAAAGTTTGAGGCAAGTTAAAGGTCAAAGTTTACAAGAATATACTCAGATATTTCGTAAGAAAGATTTAAATTTGGGTATTCCATTATATACACAAGAGACACTCCTAAAATATATCAGTGGTTTACATTCTTATCTTAAGCACACTATTCTTATGCTAAATCCTTCTAATTTTGATGAAGTATGTGTACAAGCCATTCACATTGAATCAAGTAAAGGGAATGTTGGTGATAGTGTTTCTATAGATACTTGGAAAAGAAAGGATACAGGGAAAAGGAAAGAGAAGAAGACAACCACATCAATAAAAGAGAAGCCTACTTGCAAGCACTGCAAGAAAGTAGGCCATGATGAAGATCGTTGTTGGATCTTACATCCTGGCTTGAAGCCAAAGAATTATGCCAACCATGGGAGGAAGAATACCCCAGCTGCAACAGTTCAAGTGGATCTTGGATCAGATTCCGGTGATGAGACACAGGTTGTAGCTATGGGAATCCGAGGTATAAATTTTGTAGCAAGTTCTAGATCTTCTAGTTCAATTGATGTAAATGATGAGTGTAAAAGGAATGAACTTTTACACATAAGGGTTATAACACATAATGTTAAAGTTGATACTCATGTAGACAGTGGATCACAAGCCAATCTAATCAGTGAAGATGTTGTAAATAACTTGGGACTTGAAACTAAGTCACATCCTAAACCATATCCAGTGGGATGGATATGTGGTGATAACAATTTACAAGTAACCAAGCAATGTAAAATCAAGTTTGCAATCACTTCTAACTATGTTGATGAAGTAGAGCTTGATATAGTGCCACTAGACATATGTGGAATTGTACTGGGAATCCCCTACCTTTATGATAGAAAATCCATATTCTACAGGGAGGACAATAAATATTGCTTCAAGAAAGATGGGAAAGAGTACATTGTTCGTGCTCATCGTATGAAAACTGACAGATCTTTTGCAGCTACAGGGAAGTTAAAAAGAATGGTAAATGCAAGTAAAATCTTAACACTTATGTCTATAACAAAACAGGGAATTAGTGATGCTAAACATGAGATGGTTCAATATGATTCTAATAGTCATGAAGTGTCACCAGGGGTACAACATGAGGTCCGACTGCATAATTTGATTATTGTTCCTGTTCAAAAGGGGAAACATGTTTTGTCATTTTCATTTGCATACTCAGTATTGTTGATTAGTTTGTTGTTGTTCAGTGGTGTATGGCTGCAAAATGAGATAAAGAATGTATATGGTTGTTCGATAAATGAAATGATTACTTTGATAAACAATGTTATCTCAGTTTTCATGTTTGTTGTGATTAGTCAAGTGATCATTGTCCCAGCAGAAAGGATGGATGATACAGGACAAGTGGGGAGGCAGTACTCTCACTTCTTACCTGAGTAAAAGCATACTTTTGGTGGTCCAAAAGCTTCCAAAGTGGGGAGGAATGATCCAGGAGGCTCCTCAGGCTTAGAAAATGCTCAAAAATCAAAGTTCTTGTAATTGAATGAAACTAGTTCCATTGCGTCCATCTCGTCGCACTGATTTTGACAGTATATTTACTTTCTCAAACGGGCTCTGTATGAGAGAGTTATTGCACTCTGACCATTTTCTCAAACAGCTAAAAAGTCAAAGAATTGGAAAAAAGTCAATGTTGATGTCAGCATGATGACAGCATGACATCACCGATGACACCTCATGATGCAGAATTGGACCAATGACAGTGTGAAATGTGGCAGCCATTGACTAGGAAAATGTGGATGGCAGATCCAATTAGAATTGGACACATGACAATTTTTGGTCAAATGTGGTGGTGCCATGTGGCCCAGGCATGGGCAGCCACGTGGCACCCAATCAACAATTTGTATGGCAAATCCAAAAAATATTTGGGGTTCCATGGGTTTTGAACTCACTACCACCCACCAAGCCCAAGCCTTTAAGATATGGTCCATACACCAACGTGCCACATATTTTTTTATTATATGAAACATATTGTAATTTATTTAAATTGTAATACTTTGTATGTGGCGGAAGGGGGGGGGTTGGGGCTAAGCCCCCAATCCATGGTTCTGTGTGGTAATATGACCACTATCTAATGAAAAGGGGCGTGGGGCCTAGCATAACCAACTAGAAGCATATAAGGGGGGAGTCACATGATGTGCACCCCAAATCTAGGGGCTATCTCTATAAAATTGTGCACGAAGGTTATAACCACTAGCCACAGGTCACATGAAATGTGCCATGTAACCAAGAGTTAGCGCGGGTTAAAGGGCTAGCACTTGGCCATATGAAACTCATATGACCATTTTTAGAGGGCACGTGCATAGCCCAAAGGGGATACTTTGTGTATTTTTAAATAAAAGTGGTTTTTAACTATACAGAAATGATTTTTGACTAATATTATGCCCATAAATTGGTTTTTTGAGGATTTTAAGGCCATTTGAAGGGGGATTTGATCCCAAAAAGAGGCCAGATCTTGAGGGAAGTTGGGATTCCTCATCTGAGCCTCAAAATCTATATAATCCAGGATTTTTGAAGCTTATAGGAGACTTTTTGATGCAGGGATTTGAAGGAGCAGTTTGTAAATTTTGGCTTTTTCTCATGTTTTGAGGGACATTTTTGCCACGTTTTTGAGAGGAATTTGATGGAGCATGCTTGAATCTGAGCAAGAAGGTCTTGCACAACAGATATGAAGAACATTATGTGTAAGGTAGCTAGAGAGGTAGTGGGGGGGGCCTAGAGGGCCCATAGTGATAATAGTGGAGGTCATTCAATGTAAGGTGGACTAGGTCCACTATATTATTAAATAAGGCCCACTATGGTAGTTAGATATAATAAATGTAAGAGGACTTTTTAGAAGGTTCTACTTCTAGAATATTCCTCCTCTATAATGTTCTTAGGTGATGGTAGCACTATATAAAGGGGTTCAAGCAATGTAATGAGACATGAAGAGAAGTATTGTATTTAGAGTGGTAGCTCAATAGGAGGATGCCCCCTTGAAGAGGCAAGTGAACAGGAGAGGATCCCTTCCATAATAGGATCCATTGTATGGTGTTTCCCTACCTCGAGGGTTTAATAATAATAACGTGTGGTTTCATCTATATTGTTTTGTGGATCTATTATGTATTCATTATTTGTGGTGATTATATTTGTAGATCTATTCAGGTTCTTAATAGTAAGATTGAAGGTGAGGCAAAATGGGTTCTTGAGATAAATGAATGAGTTTAGGGTTATTGTTGGTTAAATAGAAATATTGTTTGGAATCTCTGCGTATATATAAGATAAATGATTGATATGAGAATGGAGCTATTCATAAAGGTTTGGAGTCAAAGACTCCCTAAATATGCATTCATCCATTATTAAGAAGCGAAGAAGAGCACAAATTTGTAGATCTACCACAAAGAAATCTTCCATCGAGTGATTTTCCAAACAAAAATATGCCAGATCATGAGATAATCAACATGGAAAGATGCAGATGAAGAATTTCCCGTAGCTTCCTTCACGATCTGGGCGAGAGTAATGAGAGCAACATGATGTTTTCTCCAATCAGGATCAGCCAAATACGCAGGAAGAAACTCAGAGGAAATAGGGATGATGGTATTTCCTCCTAGATAAATAGCCAAGCGATCCAAACACTCTCGATTCACTGACATCCTCGTCTTTAGTATTGACATCATTTGCACGATCCATAATGGTGCCCTTCTCTGCTCATAAAGAGTGGTCATCGCCCCATTTGGACAGTAGTTGGAGCTCGCGAACAATGTTTCCATCATTATTCTCCACCATTATCTGCCAAGTATTTGGGCTAAATCGACTGTTATATATGGTAACAAGGGATGTCTCAAGTATTATTCTCCATTGTAAATCAATTGATTTTGGTGCTAAATTGACCTGATTTCAATCCATAATCTCTCAAACTACTGTAGATCATAGTTCTTCTGCATGTTGGAAGCTTCTGGATGGATTTAATTCCATCTTAGGATTTTGTTTTGGGTATAAAGTTTCATCGTGTTTGATCCTGTGTTATTTCTAGATCTAAACACTGTATACCCACACGTTTGATTGAATCCTTCCATTAGTTCAAAATCTATGAATGGGACGATTTATTATGGAGTGTTCATCCTGGATTACTGCATATCCATCAATATGAACTGATCTGAGTGAAGTGTCCACCTCTTTTGAAGCAACAACCTCTGCAAATGACCTCATCCCACCTTGTGCCATGAATTTTTCCATGGCTATGTTGCAGACCCAATTAATGAACAAGAGCGAGTTGCAAAGCAGGAAAAGAGAAGACGTGGTCTACCTCTGCTGGAAGCTGCGAGTTAGTGTAGATCACAACTTGTTAGTGTTGATTGGAGAAGGTATTCACCATTCCTGAAAATGTTCTTCTACTTAGACTAGCATTGATTCCTATAGGAGATCGTCGTTGAAAGTAAGAGGAAGAAACCTCAAATGCACACCATTGGATAACTATGTCAGTCCAGAGAAAAGATTGTTCACTGACTTTAGTGAATGGAAACGTCAGAGTTAATGTAATAAAGGGAATTTCCATATGTGTGAGTTCATAGTATTGAAAGTATGGTGGTAAAAGATTCAAGAAGTAATAAATGCAACAAAGATTTGATCAGATCCATGGGCATGCGATCTGCAAATAACACCTAGACCCAAATTGGTTTCTCCTTCTTGTTTGGGTGGTCTCAGTATGCCTGGCGATCTACGTTAATATCTATTTCCTATTTCCACGTCAATGGCCCACTTTATTTTGGAAAATTTCAAAATTGAACTTCACTCAACCTCATCCAATTCACTCTTTTCATGTACAAGTCACCAAGCACATTTTTTTCATGACAAGGATTTTAAAAATCATATTTTATTAATTTTGCATAAAAGTAATAAAACAAAAGATGTGTTTTTGGGTGTAAAAGTGCTTAAATAGAAATTCGTATTTATATATAAATGCTTTTTGAGAATGTAGGAGGTATAAGGGTGAATAGGTTGACTTATTGTGGTAATTGTTATAAGTATATTTGCAAAATACAATTGTCATGTCTAGGTACTTTAAAACCTAAGTAATGCAAGTGATGTAATTGGAAACCAAACATGGTTGTTTGGTACATGCAAATAAAGCATCGACAAAGAATACTAAAGAAATGAACAAGACAAGCTCGTAATCAAAGGAGAACTAGACTCAAAATCATCGACAACACATTCAAATTTGAAGAGTAATTCAACTTCAGAATCAGGATTCATTGTAACTTGCAAATAGTCCTTTTGTAAGTTTACTTGTCTTTTTGAAATCAAGTTGAGCTTAATTGAATTTGTCATAAGGTGTATTTTCGATTGATCCCGACACCCTAGAGTCATTTTTAGTCAAAATTGACAAGGTTGAGTACTTGAAACTCAAATCATTGTAAACATCAAGTTTTTGGGTGTATTTTTGGTAGTATCTGACACCCTCAATTTCTTGGAATAAAGAAAGAAAAATTCATGCGAGCGATTTAGGTGAGCGAGTTGCAGATAAGCCTTCTTCTGTCGAACTAAATTGTAATTAGGATATACCCGCACAAGGATACCTCATTTAGTGTTTTTGAAATGGCTCAAAATCTATAATTATTAGATTTATTGAACACTCTAATAAACACCATTGAAAGAAAAAAAATGATATTGAAAAAATCGACTCTTCAATCAATGCTAACTTGTTTGCAAGTGATGCAAGATAAAGTTATACTTCTTCAATCTCTATCCCAACTATTGAATGATGAGTTGATAGATCTCAAAAATCAACAACCGATGAAGTATTCTGAACTAGTTTTTGTTCAGAACAACCCTCTCTATGATGATGATGATTATGTTTTTGATCAACAGTCAGTGAAGGAGCAACTCAGCAAGAAAATTGCATATGTAGATGAAGATGAATCTATCCATGAACCTACATTTCAAGAGTTTTCTTTTGATTTCAGTGAAATAAACCTTTCAATGATGCAACAACATATAGTAAATCCACTTCCACATATTTAAAAAAGCATGTTTAGAATACTCTTTCCAAGCCCATCATCAAACCTTGGGAATAAATCATCTACAAAAAAAATAGAACATGACTTGGATATGACAAGGAAGTTACCTTTCATATTCCCGATTATTCCAGACTAATCAAGTTCCAAAGTGTTGGATTCCTTCAAGAAGTCTCAACTTCACCTGTTCCAATTCATCATCAGAATGATAAATGTCAACATTGAAATCAAGTTGGTCACAAGGAGAATCAATGTTTTGATCTCCATCCTTTCCAGCATTGTGGAAAGCATAACCATTCTTCAGATAGATGTTCAACACTAAAGAAGCCTGCAAGATTGAATATTCAATATGAGCAGATTGATCCTTGGCATTGGTCATCAACAACCAAGTGATTATATAATTCTTACCAAAGAATTCAATCTCAAGTAAAGACCAATCTTGTAGCAGATAAAATTTTTGTACCTCACATAAGTGGTCCCCTTATGGAGTAGCTTTCAAGCATGGCCCTCACGGGATGAGATAACTTGTGGTTTTTTCCACATGCCCACTTTGTGTTGTACTCAAATGGAACAAGTATGGTACTCTCTTGAGCATAGGAGGGATTACAATGATGAAACTTTCATGCACCTTAAGGGATGGAGTTCAAAATTACAGTTATGATGATTCATGAAACCACTTGTGGTCTCTCCTTTTTGCTGAAAAAAGGGGGAATTGATGATGGAATTGGTTGTCAGACTAAAAGTTTCAACAACAAGTATGCTAGGTGGGCATGAAATTCTCAAATGGGAAATTGTAGTCTATAGATGACGTACTTTAGCAGAATTATGGTTTAATAGGTTTAAGTTGAATCATACATAATTGGTATGTTGATTTTGATTTTGAGATCAATGATGTGGACAGTTGGTTCACATAGATGGTCATTCAACCTAGCAGAGGACAAGAGGATCCTTTTGCATTGGATCTTGGCATTTGATTGAGTTTTCAGACATTTTCAGGGATGTGTCAGACTAGAAGTTGATTCACTTCTCTTGGTTCGCTCTCATCAGATTGGAGTTTACACTAAGTTAAAAAATTGCATGCATCCCGACTCACATGATTACATAGTGATATTTTCCAGAGATCTTAGACTTTGGCATGATTATGGTTCAATGACTTGCAATTGAATCATACACATTATACATTGGGATGTTGTTGGACACCTAAAAGTGGCAAAATTAGTTAGTGGTCATCCAAAGACCATAAGATACATGGTATCAATTGGTCAAGGGTTATTCCAAACCACATATTCAAAGATATTTTGAGTTAGACATTGATAATAGAGTGGTGATACTACATGTTCACCAATTAGCAAAAGACCTCAAATTCTTCTAGCTCAAATACTTGGCAAAATGATTGAAGTGAAAATTAATAAGGAAATGTTCATATATTGTAGTTCTTCACTTCCATATCTCAACTCTCTTCCAGTTCATTTCAAATGAACCATTCAACATCCAGATTGGCGGTTTTTTCAGGCAGTTCTTCATTGAGGCTCAACTCAAGAGTTTCAGTATGAAGACTTGGAATTGATACCAGTTTATGCTTAATTGTTGGTATTATTGATCGGACTTGTGATTGAGGGGGGGATTATTAGCCTATGGCTTACCTTAATGAATCACTAAGTCTAAATTGTCACCTATATTTGTATTATTCATTTAGGATATTAGTAATATATCCTCAAGTGATGACTAAAGATTTAGTTACAATTGCCTAGCCTAGTCATCATGCATGATTTTAGGATCTAGAGAAAATCTCTCTATGAGGTGGCATCACCCATTGTACTATAAATATGTAACATTGGGGTGAATATTGAGTGTTGGCTATTGAACATTTTCTGCCATCTTGTTGTTCTTGTTTATCTTTTATCAATTGGTATCAAAGCTTCTTTGTTTTACCAATTGGCATCAAAGATTGTTTGTTTTATCAATTGGTATCAGAGCTTATTTATTTTTATCATTTATTGAGTATATACTTTAACAACACCAAGAAATGTAAATGCTAGTGTTTAAACCCAGGAAAACCCTCCATTTTGTATTACCTTCATACACAATCCTTTTTAATACAAAATATTATCCACTCTTATTAAAAAATAATAATAATATAATACCTATATTTTACTTTCTAACTTAAAAAACAATAATGAATTTGATATTCTCATTTTTACTATATTTAAATATAAAAATGATATTTTGAAGAATATTTAATCTAATTCCTTTTTTCCCATAAATCCTATTAATCTTACAAGTTATTAAAATACATCATCATTATTATTCAAAAATACTTCTCTCACTAAAATGAAGGCTTTTTATAGTTACAAAACTCTCTCACCATATGTTATAAGGATACTTCAATTTTCTTGATTTTATTAAAACCAACAAAATAAATTATTAAACAAATAAAAACAATCAAAGATATTATTAACAAATAATCATTTCAATATTTAAATATAGTGAAAATAAAAATATTGATGCAGGAGCATCTCTCCACGTTGGCTAGCCAGCCAGCCAGCTGTGTCAAGCGCGTACATTCAAAGCTGAAGAGAGGCATTGTCCTAGTTTTGATTTTAGAATTGAATGTAATTAAATGTTTAAGCTGGTGAGCTGTGAAGTCGTGCCTTTGCGTAGGCTGTAGATAAGATAGGCCTTTAATGTTTGTAAGGCTGAGATCTAGATCCAAATGTTGTACTAGACAACCCATTCAATGTAATTGAATAGGGTAGGTAGATTGGAGGGAAGAGCTTGAAGAGCCCCCTCAGGTAAAATAGTTTTTTAGGTATCTCTTTGAGTAGTAGTGGTAGATAGAAGAGAAGAGAATATGCGAGTAGAGAGCAGAGGAGAGAAGATTCGAGACCTTGTTACAGGCTGTGCTCAGGAACACCTTGTACAAATAGGCATTTTCCATTTAATATAACAGAAGTAGTTTTTTCTGCATGTATTTCTGTGTTGAATGAATGTCTGTGAGTGTTCTTGTATGCTGTAGATGTATGCTGTAGGTTTTCATTTGCAGGAGTGTGTTTGATTTTAGGTGAAGGTCTTTGAGGTTTCATGCTAGGAGGGCATGACAGAGTACTGCGGTCTCTGAATACCAGTGCACTGAAGCACTTCTGAATTCTGCAGATTCAGACAAAGGCGTGCCAGGTGGGCACATAGCTGAAGTCAAAAATTCAGGAGAAAGACCACAAGGTTGTTGAACACCTTGGAGGAAAGGTTGTGGAGGAGAACACAGTTGTAGATAGAAACTCTGAGGAGTTCTGTGAAGCTCTACCAGGAGGGCATTGAGTCAGTGCAAGGAGTGCATAGAGGAAGAACTCGGTTGTGGGTTCTTAAGAAACCAGAATCACTAAGGATTTTGAGAGCTCTGCCAAGTGGGCATTGAGCAGGTGTATAGGGCGCGCAGAAGGAGACAAAACTACTGGAATTTCTGGAAGAGGACACTCTGCCAGGAGGTTATAGAGATAGTGTGCAGATAGGCACAAGGAGAAGAGAACAGAACTACTGGGCATTCTGTGAGAAGATACTCTGCCAAGTGGGCATTGAGACATTGTGTAGACAGGCACAGAGAAGAGAAGAGAAATCTTTGAGTTTTGGAAATTAAAGGAAGAATCCACTGAGGGATCTTCACAGGGTTGTTGAACACCCGACAGAATCAGCAAGAGGTTGCTTGAGTAGAGGGATAGCCAGGAGGGCATCCATATTTCTCCATCTGCAGGAGAAGAAAGAAAGACAAAATCCCTTAGGCGTCTGAGCACTTGGAAAATCTCAGGAGAGACAACACTATGTGTGCGTGAAGACTCTGCAGAGGCACAGAAGTCCAAGAATCCCTTGGGTATTTGGAAGTGAAAACTCAGGAGGAACAACGTTATTGAGAACGAAGGCGAGGACTCGAATTCATAGAGCTCGCAGAGGAAAAAGAGGACAAAGGTTGAGGCCTTTGAGTTTTGGTGAATTTTCCCAAGGCTGAGAAGAAAGTGCAACAGCTTAGGAGGGAGCAACATCGGCCGTTGGAATAGCTGAAAAGATCTGGACCGTTGGAAGGGTTTTTACGTCCAGGAAGGAGGCAGGAGAAGCACACAGAAGGGGGAGATCGTGAGCCATTGGATCTCATTCAGAAGTCCCATTAGCCGTCAGATTGGACAGGAGGTGCACGGGGTTTAACCCTTCTCACGCCAGGTAAAAGGTCTCGACAGACATCTGGATATTGGCGTTCGTGAATTCGGGAGTCACCAGGACAGGAGATCGGGGATTTCTATGGGAAAAGTCTCGAAAATGATCTGAACCGTCCGTTTGTGGAGACACGTGGCGGGGACTGAGTGACCCATCAGTATATTGGCTACCAGGGTTTTGAGTTGACAGAGAATTTTTGTCATCGGGGTAGCGAAAGTCTCGAAATCGCAAGATTGGATCAGGGCCGTCCATCAGTCGGGACGTGTGGCGAAGATCCATATTATCGAAGAAATTCTCGATAGAAAAGTCAAACCGGAGGATCAGGGTTCAGCGTTTCATGAATCCTGAGGAAAAGACTTCCGGAGCACCAGAAATCACGAAGTCGTGAGAAGCGATCAGAACCATCCATCTTGAGGAGGACGCGCGGCAGCAATCGGAGCATTTGAGAATTTTCCCGAAAGGAAGGTCGTCCATTGACATTACGGGAATCGGGGAATCGGGAATCCCGTGGACAAGAAGTACTTGCAATTCGGAATCGCGAAGTCCGAAACCCCGACAAGGAGGAAAGCTCCATCGTGGGGCCAGCTGTCAGCATAGCAGAGAATTGGGATCCGAGAGATCGGCAGTCCCGAGGGAAATTGCATCTCGGCATTGAAAAGTCCGAAACCCCGATACGAGGTATGACTACGGTCATATAGGGGATGGTCGCGTGGACCACGAGCTTAGCCCGGAGGGCTAACTTAAGTTAGGGCGCATCGGGATTTTGAAGCCAAAACCCTGAAAAGGAGATAAGACCGCGGTCTTACGAGGACTAGTCATATGGACTAGGGGGCATAGCCAGGAGGGGCTAAGGTAAAAAAGGAGTGCATCGAAGATCGGGGATTCAAGAGGACATGGAACTCGTTACGTCGGGAAACAAGAAATCCCGAATCCCAAAAGTACATTTTTCCTTGTTAAGGAAAGGGCAGTGGTCGAGTGCAGAAGACCGTGGGGAAAATAAGGACCTGTGGATCGAGTTTTTAATAGAGATTCTAGCAGGGAATCGGAAGAGCCGCTTCGGCTCATGAAATGACTGATCGATCCTATGAGCAGGAGCGCGAGGTGTAGGGTCGCGTTTTACTGCCATCAAGTGGTATCAGAGCTTGATTTCATCTGTATATTTCAGGTGAAGCGAGAAGGTAAAGGAATAAGACAAAGTACTGAAACTCTGTAAGGATTTGTTTGTAGGTAGGAAACAGTCCATAAGCAGTTAGGAGGACTATAGGAAGAAGCTGAGACACTCAGGTTTGCAGAGTGACAACAACAGATTTGCCAGGAGGGAAAACAGAGACATCAACATGGCTACTGAAGGCCATAGATTTGCTAGAAGGAAAAAATCAGAGCTGTGGAGCTAAGAAGATATGGATGAAGAGCTCGTTGATATAAAGAAAGAGATAGAAAAGCTTGCATTGCGGATGTAGCAGAAAGCCAAGCCGAGATGGGTGTATGAATGGCCCATGAGGAAGGCAAAAGCAAAATCGCCAGTCAAGGAACTGATGGCTAGAAGACAGCATAGGCTGTTAAAAAGGTGGTTGAGGCATACTGAAAACCTCAATGGACCTGGAGAATTGGTTCAAATATGTGAACCGGAGACTGGGAGAGATCTCAGTGAAATGGGATCAGTTGAGGATCTCAGGAACTGCCAGGAGGGTGTTGGGTATGTGTTATATTCTTTGCACGAGTAGTAGTGTCTGAGTGCCTGCGCCAGGTGCGCAGGGGGGTAAGAGAGGGGCGGAGCCCCCCGTGCGGGGGTTCGGGGGCAGCGCCCCCGAAATTTTTTTTTTGGGCCGACATATTTTCGCCGGTTTCTGGCCGACATATTTTCGCCGGGCCGACATATTTTCGGGACGAC